>VXBL01007582.1:352121-387370 GCA_013400195.1 Aramus guarauna | reverse complement strand
GGCCTTGGCCAGTGGCGGGTCCGTCTTGGAGCTGGCTGGCATTGGCTCTATCAGACACAGGGGAAGCTTCTAGCAGCTTCTCACAGAAGCCATCCTTGTAGCCCCCCCTGCTACCCAAACATTGCCATGCAAACCCAACACACCCGTGATGTAAGTGCCTCTGCCTCCCCTGGTGTCACCCTTGGATCTTGCTTCCGCTTTTTACTTCCTGACAGATCTTATTGCAGTATTCCATGGCCTAAAGAGGGGGGTGCTTGGAGAAGATGGTGCCGCATTCTTCTTAGAGGTTCACAAGGAAAGTACAAGAGGCAATGGACACAAGCTGTTGGAAATTCCTGCTGAATAAAAGGAAATTTTCATAATCAGAGTTGTTAAGCCCCAGAACCAGTTTCTCAGAGTTGTTGCAGACTTTCCATCCTTGGAGGCTTTCAAAACCTAATCTAATTTTCCAGTTAGCCTTGGTTTGAGTAGGTATTTGGACTAGATGACTTTTTTTTTTTTTTTTTTTCCCTGGAGTTACATGATATTATGCTCTCGCAGAGATCATAGAATAGCTTGGATATAACCCTATACTGAGGATGTTATGCAATGGTAGCACAGATTACAGACTTTAAGAGGTAACAATGATTATTTTGTTCAAAAGGTGGAATGAAGTACATAAAAGAAAATAAAATCAACAGTAAGTCCTGTATACTGTTCCTACTATGTCTTGCTTCATGTCTTGGGAAAATTGTGATGCCACTTATGATCTAATTTTTCCTGATCCTTTTTGGAAATCATGTTTTTAGCAGCTTTGTTCTTGTTCCAGTACAGAGACTGCTGCTGTGATGGGCTTTCATAAAGATCATGTGGCTACACAATTATTACCCACAATGCAGGTTATACTGAAGCCAGTAGAGTGTGATACAGACCCACTAGTTATTAGTGGTGACTTTCCTTCTGCTCTGTCTGCTCTGTCAGTAGGGGTTAAGTTTTCTGAAGAAAGGGGAAATAAATTTTATTCCCTTTATTACTTTGAAACTGAATAGTTATAAAATTTTGTTCTAAGACAGCAACAGAGACCTAGGAGACAGAGTTACTATAAAATAAGCACAAGTGTGTCAACAAAAGCAAATAAAATAAACCAGAAGCACACCTTAATGAGATAAATATTTATGTAACATTCAAATTGACAAGAAACAAACTAGGGTGGAAAACCTCCATATTTTTTCTTCTTTGCAAATTAGCTTTGTTTAGGTAATTGTGATTTCCATAATTTGCTACATTTCCAGGTTGTAACTAATTTTTTAAGGATGCTGACAGCAATTGGTAAAATATATCATTATTATGCAAACATGAATCTGTGTTTCCATATTAATAGCAAAATTTATCAAATTAAGTGAGGGGTTTTTTGGATGATGGGTAATGAAGATCAGTGACATTATGTCTTCAGTAATGATTTTTGTCTAATTAATTTTCTCAGCATATTTCTGGCTGATATCAAAGCTCCTAGCAACAGTGGGTTTATGTCACTGGACTGATATCACTGCATATCCCACTAGACTTATTTTGCAGTTCAGTGTAATAGTACTGTGTCCTTGATTATCTAATTGCATGAAATATTTTCCCATTTTCTATGTTCATTAAATCAAATATTTTTTGAAAAGAATTTTTTTCTTAATAATGCCATAGTCTAAACAAAGGTGAATTCCCTCAGGCCATTAATTTAATGTTAATCAAATTGTAATTACTTTTCATTTTTAGCTGTAATGTGCAATCATTTAATTAAACACAAAACAGGCTTGCCAGTGTGTTGATTCTGTAAGATGGGAGCTGCAATAAATGGCTTCTATCTCCTGTTTGTTTTGAACAGTTTTTTAGAACAGAAGATATTTAAAAGCCTGGTAAATACCAAAGAACTTTGGTGCTTATCATGATTTTTCTATTGAATATTTCTCATTTATTCTTGATCCTGATATTTTGATTTTAGAAATAATAGAATTTGGGTGAAACAATGGATGAAGCAAACAATTGTTTCGGTGTTGAAGATACAGACCTTATGCTGGGCTTCGTAGTGCTCTCCTCTGTAGCCTTCAACAAGCCTTTTCATCAGCCTATCTCCATTTCCTTTTAATTTCCTTTAAGTGTTAGTATAAATCATAAACCCTCCCTTTGTTTCATGTTGTGGGGTTTTCTAATTGGTCTAATTTTCTAGTAGAAAATGCCTAAGTGGTCATACTGTAAGAACACAAGTTTTTTTATTTACATCTGAAAAGTGTTCATGGTACATTTTGGTAAAATAAACTGCTGAATACATTTATGAGTAGCAAAACAACATTATTTACAAATAGGTACAGCATTAAAAATGAATTTTGACACACATCACCATTCTAGGATGAGTTCTAACAGTTCCTTAAAATTTGTACTTCACTTTCCTGGAAGAAGTACAAAGCAGGTGCTTCTTCCTGCAAACTGCAGAATCACTTTTTTCTGTCACACACTACACCTTGCTGTTTTTCACTGGTCTTCAAGTCTACATCACAGTTTAAATTTACTACATAAGTATGTTCTACATACATTGAATGTTTATTTTCTGTTTTCATTGCTATCCCTGTATATGATTTTACCCTGCACCCAAGGTTATATTCCTATAATGACCAGTAACCACCGGTCATCAAATGTTGCTATTCTTTTAGAACAGACATACCACTGTGACAATTTCACATAAGAGGTTAAAAACACTGGTGTCCGCTGATCTCTTATACAAATGTTTTGGATGGAGAGCTGCAAGGTTGATATGAGAAGCAGCCAAAGGAGGGAGTCTTATGGTAGCAGGATGGCCCTGTTTTGGCTAGAGAATGCGAAATAAACAGATAAACAGATAGACTGTTTCTACACAGAATCTTGAAGGCCACGATGCCCAGAGTGAGACCTTTTGCTTCATTATCCATGAAATGAATATTGAAGTTGACATCCCTAAATATGGTAATGAGCTGAAAGGAGTACATGCTAAACATATATGACTATAGTACTCGACTCTCCACCCAAATCATGTTAAATGTCACCCCAGGGAGGTGACAGCTGAGGCTGGGGTATAAAGAGTATTGAGGGAGTTAATCCCAGGAGGGAGAGAAGAAATTGCAGACCCCAAAGAGGCAGGTGACGGGCTGTGCTCCTTCTCCTCCACACAAGACAGGGACGTCTTTTTGGTAAGCATTGTGATTTCACCTTTTTGGTGAAGAATACCTGGGATAGCATTTTGCTGGCATTATAATCATCAATTAACGCTACTGCAGTAAGTGCATTTGTCAATGGCAATTCTGATCTCTATATCTGTCACTTTAATAAACTTCCTATCTGCTTCAACTTTGTGAAACTGTCTCAGTGAAAGTCCTTTAGGGGGCTCTGACATGCAGACATGAGCTCTGATATGTGGCTATATATAATCTTTAGACTTAAACCATTGACCAAGTCTGGGACTAAGACTGGACCTAGCTGCACCTAGCGTCCTGTCTGAGAAGGCATTTAGAAAGCAAGGGGGTCCTTTCTGAATCTCGTGGCTCAACGGGAGGGCCTCCCTCAGCCGCACATCAGACTCACACTCTTTATGCCACAACCACTTAATCTGGTGTGGGATTAATCTACTCAGAAGCTTCTCACAAATTAGGTAATTGTATACTTAAGCTATTAACAAATATACACATTTTAATGCTATTTTTTATTAGAATGTGTGATATTTGAGGCAGCATGAAGAGTTGTAGTATGCTTTACTACTTAAAATGGACAATGAAGGATGCAAGCAACACAGCATGACTGGTGGTAGTGAACCCTGTCCTCCATGGTGCACATGCTTGACTGTGACATGAACTATTGACCCATATTTAAATGCTAATTCATGAATGACACCTAAATATTAAGGTGTTAAGTTCCTCAGAGCAGATTTCTTTGAAATTCTTAAGGCTCAGCTTTCAGACTTGACCTCTGATCCTAAAGCCAGCAGAGATGCAAAGTAGTTCTGCCTGGGTGTTTTCTGGAATATAAGTATATGGGGGTAGGCGAAGATGACTGAATACAGTCCACATTGATTTGTTGTTAGTAAATGGCAGCATTTGGTGAAAGTTAACACTAGATTTTTTTTTTTTTCCTGTCTTTTCAAACTGTAATTACACTAATAAACTGGGGGAAAAAAACCCAAACCCAAAACTAACCACCACTGACTTTATATGATATCTCCAGGCAACTGTGGAGCTACCTTATGTACCACTTTGAGATATCCGAAATAGTTATCTAGCATTGTAAGTTTCTGCATTGCATTATCAATCATTTAAGCCATTCATCCTCCTTTCTGAAAGCAATAAGACATTTGAAGACTATATTACAGGTAATGACAATAGACAGTGTACTGATTTCACTCATTTCATTCAGTATTCAGTCCTGATTACATATGAGCTATCTGTGACAGACTGCAGATACTCTTTTTTTGTCTCTAATCTTAAAAATGTCCACAAATTCCTATAATAAAACTTAATATTTATGGACTTCAGCAAATGGATATAAAATAAAGTCCATTTTCTGACTTTTATTATATATTGAATAGAGCTGGAGATGTACAAAATACTCTGCTACTTCAGTGAGCTTACAGATGAGGACAAAAAGAATAAAGGAAACAACTTGAATCAAAGTAGATGCAAATAGTGCTACAGAGAAAATTATCTTGCAAATGTACAGGAAAGACTGTGCTCATTGAGGACCATAGCTTCTCTTTTGAGCCTAATTAACACCACCCCTTAAATACCACAAAAGTTACAATGTAAACAAGACTTAATTGGCCTACACTGGGTAAGCAGAAGGTTCAATGTTTGCTTTGAAGCGGTTGCGTACCTAGAGATTTATATTCTCTTGGAATCATTGGTGGTCCCTGGATGATGACTGTCTGCCTTAACTAATATAGCAGACTAGCCCTTTTGAAACTTAAATCATAGAACCATAGAATGATTTGGGTTGAAAGGGACATTTAAAGATCACCTAGTCCAAGGCCCCTGCAATGATCAGGGTCATCTTCAATTACACAAGGTTACTCAGAGCCCCGTCCAACCTGGCCTTGAATGTTTCCAGGGATGGGGCATCTACAACCTCTCAGGGCAAACTGATCACCATCCGTTATTGTAAAAAATTTCTTCCTTATACCTAGCCTGAGTCTATTATCTTTCAGTTTAAAACCATCATTTCTTATCCTATCACTGCAGACCCAATTAAAGTCTGTCCCCATCTTTCGTATAAGCCCCCTTTAAGTATTGAAAGGCCACAATAAGGCCTCCTCGGAGCCTTTTCTTCTCCAGACTGAACAAAGCCAACTCTCCCAGCCTTTCCTTTAATCCTTTTTATGGCCCTCCTCTAGACTCGCTCCAACAGTTCTATGTCTTTCTTGTACTGGGGACCCCAGAGCTGAATGCAGTACTCCAGCTGAGATGCCACAAGACAGGAGTAGTGGGGGAGAGTTGCCCCCCTCGACCTGCTGGTTGCGCTTCTTTTGATGCAGCCTGAGATACGGTTGGCTTTCTGGGCTGCAAACGCACGTTACCAGCTCATGTCCAGCTTTTCATCCACCCGTACCCCCAAGTCCTTCTTGTCAGGGCAACTCTCAATCCCTTCAATCCCCAGACAGTATTGATACTGGGAATTGTCCTGACCCATGTGCAGGACCTTGCACTTGGCTTTGTTGAACTTCATGAGCCAACACGGGCCCACTTCTAAAGCTTGTCCAGATCCCTCTGGATGGCATTTGTTGATGAAGATATTAAGCAGTACTGGCCCTAATATGGACCCCTGAGGGACACCAGTCGCCACTGATCTCCATTGATCGATGGTCAAATTCATTGTGGGAACGGTCAAATTCATAGTGGAAATTAGTCCATCAATGTCTTCAATGAATAAGGCTATAGGGAACATGGTATTACTAATTTATTATAATATTTTCCCATGTATATCATATACGATGAGCCTGACTGTCCAAACTTTGGACTGTAAATCTTTTATCAGAAATTTCCTGTCTCAACCTTTTCCCACGTTGAAATATTGACAATGAATGGCATATGATTATCTTACAAACATAAAAATAGTGATTGCTGCTGTTTTCTGATTATTTTTCTTTGCTACATGAACTGTTTCTCTCTGACTCTTTGGCAACCTAGGTCTATAGGTCACTGTCTATATTAGAATAGCTACTCATTTCAGGATATAAAATGTAAACTCACAGCCATTTCATATTCATATTTTGTTAAAATAAAAATCTAATAGTAGGTTTCCAAAATGCATTATCTATAATTTATACATAACTCTCACTAAAACAGAAGCAATCAATATTTAAATGCAGTGACAAAAACAAACAAACAAACCAAAAACGACTCCAAAGAGCTGTAACTGATAAAAGACTTTTTCAAGATTTTACTGGAGGCATTCAAATTTCTACTAATGTAATACAGAAGTTAAATTCTACTACTGTTGGGTCTAATAGTACCCAGAAAAGGAACTGCTCCTGAGAAGCAGAGTGACACAGAATCAGACAAGAGTTGGACTCATAGCATTCTGTGGTGGGAATCAAGGGATGGTACTTTGTAGTGCACATATTTGTCAGCCCTGAAAAACCTGTACAAACTTCTCAGTAGTAAAAAAATCTGTAGTGATCCTCCTGGTTGCAGTTCTGCTATTGAAGCACAGAAAAATGTCTTCATGTATCCTTCTAGGATGTGGTTTGAATTTTTCTAACAACAAATTGGATTCACATAGTCCCTCATATTCATTGAAACATCTTCATGATACCCTAGTGAAGCAGATTAATAAGTGATTAATAAAGCTAAACAGAGGTATAATGGTCTTAGTACAGTGCAAAGCAGAAGGGCAAGTTTTATTTTTTATTTTATTCGTTAATATGTTCTGAAAATCTTCTGCATACTCTTATATTTCTTTAGTGAAATTTTTCTTCCATATATCTATGTAGACACAAATATCGATGGCTTATGCATCTTGACCAATTTAATTTAGCACACAGTTAAAACCCAAGTGTGTGATTAAAAAATTTATAAATATTTGTGACTTACAATTAATTTGATGTCTGTGAAAAGTTGCACATCAACAAAGAAAGAAAGAATTTTAAAAATGAGCAGTAAATAAAAAAACATATTTTTTAACAGGAAAAGTAGTAAAAGAATATATGTTTTAATCTTGATGAAAACCCATTTGCCTCATTTAAATGTTTACATAGAAGAATGCCTTGCATTTCATCATTTCATTCAGTCATTTGTTATGAATAGTATTTACAGACTCCCTCTACAACACATTTTACAATATTCCCTCGCATCTGTTAGCGTTATTTCTGCTATAGCTAAATCCACAGAAATAATAATATAACAAATAAATATGATTCCAAACTAGGAAACTATTATTGGTAGCATTCCTTAAACAATTATTTTACTGTTTTAAGGCATCTGAGATTGTGTAGAAGTGTTCTGTTCATTTGTTAATTTTCATTTACTTTCTTTTCACCATTATTTTCTAGACTTGATAGTAGGCCAAAGTGATGTTCTCTGCATCAAATATCTCTGACATTTATGCTTCCACTCCTGCTCAGCTGGAAGACCTACCTCTGCACAGTAAATTTCCTCTAAAAAGCATGCACTGTTTCCCCCCCTCCCGCTGTTCACTTGGCATGTCACAGATTGCCAGTCAGTGTGTTTTGTTTTTTTTTCCCTCAGTACTTTTATCAACATGTGTCATCTGGATTTTTAAGTGATATACCCTGCTTTAGGTGTCCATAAAATGCTGCTGCTTTGATTTTATTTGTTCACCAAATATTAGCAAATATGATTGGTGAAACTTCATCTTCTGCATGCATGATTATTTTTTTTTCCCCTCATCAAAAGAGAGAACATTTCCAGAAGTAGTGTGCTGGTCAATTCTTTAAGATGCTGAACACTGTGAAAAATAGTGAGCAGTCGTCCCTCACCTTGGAATTACAGCTATTGCCTGACAACACATCCTGAAAGATGAGACACTAAATAAAAGAAAATATTATGCTGTATAGGCAATTTTAAACACCAAGTACATTTCAAATGAAACAACACATTTCAGTCAAAAAGTATTTTCACAGTTCTGATACAGCTTACATTAAGTTTCCTACTTCAATTCATCTTTGAATTGTACTATATCCATAATATCAGTCAAACTATTCTTAAATCATTCAAGGACATTCTTTCAAGTGCAAGAGTCTCAGCAGACTCTTCCCTTTTTATGGTTTTGCAGTAAAAGGGTATTGTAACATTTTCCTATCTGTCTCATTCAAGCAGTGCTTTGCCGCACCATACACAAAGCAGCAGTGAGAAAATGGCTGTATCCATGTATGCTTGAGAAAAGCTGATACCAGCACTCTTGAGGCTGCTGTACTTCAAAGGATTTGAAAGTTTGTTTTGATAAAAGATAAAGGGACCAAAGTTCAAGTTCTGTGATCAGAGGCACAAAAAAAAAGGGTATCTTCTGATAAGCTTCACTTGTTAGCTTTGGACTGTGTGCACTCAGACTGTCAAAGTTGCTAGCATGGCTAAGCTGGATAAGAAAATGAGTGACACAAAGAAAATAAGGGTCACAAAGAAAGTCAGATGAGAAATATATGAGTGCTTGTCAGTGGTGGGAATCATAGGAGAACTGAGTCTGCTTTGGTATGCCTAACTGAATTTGTACAAGAACTGTTTCATAGGCACGAACCACACAAAATGCAGTACGTGGAGTCTCCCTATACCAGTAATGCTTGCCTACAAAAAGGGAGAATCACCCTATAGACAGGTTATGGAATTGGTTCACCTGCATATATTGTCGCCAAAGCACTCTGTTTTTTTTTCTGCAGGGCCCACAAAGCTCTGAGATTTGAATTTGATTCTGTATGTCATAGGATCACAGTAAAATTCAGCCTGGAAGAAACCTCCAAAAATCATCTGATCTGACCTCCTGCTCAAGACAGATTTAATTTCAAAGATGGATCAGTTCCTTTGGCCTCTTTTCATGGTATGCGCTCCAGCCTCCTTACCATCTTAGTGGCTCTTCACTGGACTTTCTCCAGTTTGTCAATACCTGTTTTGTACAGCATGCCTCAAAACTGGATCCAATAGTCCAGATATAGCCTTGCAAGCGCTGTGTGAAAGGAAACAATCACCGTCTTTTGACCTGCTGGTCACATTCTTTTTGATGGAACCCAGTATGCTGTTACTGTTAGTCCCCCCAAGGTGCTGTGTAAGAGCTGAAGATATCCTCTCTGACAGTCCTGGAATTCCCCTTTGGCCAATTGTCACCCATTTATGCTGTTCCTCACTTCAGAAATGAAGTAATTACCCATTGAAACTTTACCTACTCTCCTCGCAAGGTTGCCATCAGGAAAGCTGCCATATGTAAGAAGTCACTAATGAAACTAATGCTTAAATCCAAACACCTGTAATGTAAAAGTCTAAAAATGCAACCTACAATGACAAAGATCTTAATGACAGCCTGCTGCTTTTTGAGTGAACCTTTTCAAATGAGACAATCTCTGCAGTGATGACTTTTTATCATGTTCTCTGTCTGTACCAGGGGATACCTCTGTGGGGCAGACCTATAATTTTCTCTCATTTCCCTTTTGCTGTGATGTAAAGCAGCTAGCTAGTCAGCAGCCTGAAGAACTTTATTTTGCTAATTTCATTTGTTAAGCTTACTTCAGAATCTGCCTCCTATCATGTTTTACATACTGTATATATAATATGGATACAAAATTAAGAAATGCAATATTTAGTATGTTCTTTATAATATCATATTTTTTTTCTGTTTGTTCTGTAGTCTCTTAGGTACTAGAAACACTTCTATAGTTTTCTTTTAAAATGGGTAGTTCTTGGTATGGTCCTCAATAACATACATTTTAAAAGTTACAATTTAGAGAACCATTGGGGAAGAGAATTCAATAAACACTCTTGGAAAAGTGAGAAGTCCATTTAAAAAAATCAAGTTTTATAACTGAGAGCTGATCACACTTAAAATGAAGATTCACTTATCATCTCAGTGTACACTTGTCCGTTTCTCACACTAATCGATTAATCTCATNCATAAATAATGAACTACACAATTTCATTTTTTTTTTTTTTTTTTTTTTTTTTTTTTTTTTTAGCTTTTTCCTTGGTAAGCTTCCTTTTCTAACAGTTTAGCTTGTAATAGGTCCTTAAATAAATTTTCATATATTTCCTGCCCTGAAGACTACTCAACTTAAAATGACAGCCAAAGAGAGAGAAGAACAGTGCTCTCCTTTAAAGCTTTTTCTATTTTTTTTTTTTTGGTGTGGGTTTGTTTGTTGGTTTTTTTTTTTTCCTCGATGGTATCTGGCTTTATTGGTGGTAGTTCTTAGTGCATTTTTAATCAGTCAGCATTGATTTAGATAGTTGAGGTAGTCAATGTTGCCTTACTAACTCCTCATTCAAAGTTAAGAAAAAAAGTTCATTTAATACTTTCCAGCACACATTCAGCTTAGCCTATATGCCATAACGTTGCTGTTTTGAGAAGTATAGCATAATGAAATGTAGTATATTTCTTTTGTGTCCGTGTTTATTAATCCCCAATTGCATAGAATGAAAAAGGTAAGCTAAACAAATCAATTGACTGTATGTGTTATGAAATATTACATGGGAATGAATATATAATGGCTTTTAAAGGGTTGTTCCTTTGTAGTTCAATTGATATTATGCAATTTTACATTTGAGGTTTGTAATTCAAAATCAGAGGTAAAATCCTGTGATACTGGAGAGGATGAGAACAGAATGTTAAATGTAGGCATTTTCTGCATTGGCCTCTTGCAGTTCCATTTTCTGTTCCATTAACTTTCAAGCTTTTGCATGTTGGTTCAAAGGTAGATTTCTAACTAACTGGCAGAGTTTTAAGCATCATATAATGTTTATATAGAAATATGTGGTGCTCAACTCAACTTCCCCATCGTGGCATCTCCAAGCCGAGGATGAAAAGAACAAGTGACTCTAAACTGGCATTAGTCATGTATGGCTGCTCAGAGGTGTATGCTGGTTTAGACTGAGCATTCTGAAGCACACACTTTTATAGTCACAACACTTTGAGAAATATTGGAAGTACATGTGTAAAGAGGGTGAAGGACAGCATTTGTAAAGTGGTTCTAAGAGATTATAGAAATCAGTTTTGAACACAATGTACTACAGAAGTGCTTGGAATCATGCATGTCTGAAGCACCCTTGGGAGTTAGTCAGCAAGAGCGCTGTTTGCTACAGGTAGAAGTCGTGTATGAACATCCCATAAAATATTTCTGCATATGGATTTTTTTTTTTTTTTAAGTATTAATTAAAGCCAAAATGCTAAACTGACTAAGGAGCATATGTACCTATTTGTTACTTAGGATGCCTTATGCAAACACTGAAATGGTAGCAAAAATTTAAAAAAACTCCAGTAAGCTGTAGCCTAAACATGTAACTCTAAGCCTGAGTGATATCTTTTATTTAATTTCTGTTAGATTATAATTGTTTAAGCTTTTCCTGGATATAGTGGTAGCCCTGTTCCAAGACTGATTCATTCTACGCTAGTGTGTCTCCTTTTCTTTACTGATCATTCCAGGGGTCCAAACATCAGCTTCACATAAGAACCTGGTCATTAGATACATAACATTCATTAAAAGAAATACCACCTCGGAATATATTAGCTGTAATATAGATATTAGATATTAGAGATTATTCATGAATGTTCTAATCACTGGGCTATGATAGGTCTGTGATGGTTTGTTAGTCTTGCCTGACGAAGTTCTTTAACTTCATATGGATTCTTTAAGTACACAGAGAACATGAGCAAGTGATTAATTCTTTAGTCATATTGTCATGCTCAGCTTGGAGATGCCACAATGTGGAAGTTGATTTGAGCATCACATATTTCTATATAAACATTATAGGAGACTTAAACTGCTTCCAGATCTAGGTCACTTCTGAGATCTAATGGTATTTTCCAGCTAGAGGTTTCCCACACAGCTCAAAACATACCTACCTTGAACAAAAGATCAGGAAGAATGAGGCTATTGCCTCCCTTCCCTTCAAAAGCCTGATCAAATTTGTGTTAATTACTGTAATTACTCACTGAGAAGGGTTAAGTCTGCATTTTTAAAAACAAATGTGCAAACCATATGCCTCATGTTGTAATTGTCATATGAGGAATGTCTAAGGACTCTGGGTTTATCTAGTTTGAAGAAAAAGAGACTGAGATGAGACCTCATTCCTCTCTACAGCTTCATGAGGAAGGGGAGAGAAAAGTGCTGATCTCCCTGGTACCTAGTCACAGGACATGCAGGAATGGTTCAAAGCTGCACCAGAGGAGGTTCAGACTGGACATTAGGAAGCTTTTCTTTATCAAGAGAGTGGTCAAACACTGGAACAGGCTTCCTACTGAGGTGGTGGATGCCCCAACCTTGTTAATGTTTCAGAGGCATTTGAATAATGCCCTTAACAATATGCTATCCTTTTGGTGAGCCCTGAAGTGGTTGTTAGTCAAATGACTATTGTAGGTCCCTTCCAACTGATTTTATTCTATTCTATTCTATTCTATTCTATTCTATTCTATTCTATTCTATTCTATTCTATTCTATTCTATTCATCACTGATTAATTCTATTCTGATCACTTCCTCATGTTCTCTGTGTATCAAAACAGTCCATATGAAGTGAAAGAACTTCATCAGAGGAGACTAAGAGAAATGCATCACAGACCTATCCTAGCCTGGTGGTTAGACCATTCATGAATGAGGTCTAGTATCTCATATCTATATTACATCTAATATATTCAGACTATTATTTAAGGAAATACAGTGAAAATGGGATAATGTTTTAGCACTAGCTGCAGTGCTGAAATTATTTACTAGCTAAGATGCTATATCTTCCTCCCAACTGAAAAAAGGAAAGTTTCAGAAATGGCAGAACTCCTATCATTTCAGATGTAAGAATGGCTAGAGTTTTGAGGATCTAAGCAGCTGATAATTAAGATCTCTACACTATTGTTCTAATTTTATCTTAGTTCCTACTTCAAAATCAGATAATTTTGATCCACTAGAGTCAAGAAAGACTTGAGGCTGTATTTGAAACTTTTTAATGACCATAGATAAAGTATTTTGCAATATATAAGCTGGAGGTTCAGGAATATAATGATATGCTAAGGAGAATTACATGACTCTCAAAAAAAAATCATAATTTATTTTTTGCTAAAATACATTTCTCAGAACATTTATGATTAATGAAATCTAAATACTTGCAACGAGGAAAAGAGTGTTTACATTTTGAATTATTGCCTTCCCCCCTGCCAGTGTTCTGTGGATGTTGCAAGAGCTCCACACAGCACCACATATGCCAAGTACTTTTGCAGTGAACAGTCTTTGGGCTATAGTGGTTTCTGGTTTTTATTTATTTATATTTCCTTACAAAAGTGGTTGAAGAACAAACTGAAAGTCTCATTAAAGATTGAAATATTTTTTTTATCAAATCTGACAAAGTGAATTACAATAAGATGTACCTCCACTTTTGAACTGCATTTCTCATTCTTTGTGTTGCCAATATTTTTATTCTACATGTTCTTGGACTTCTTTCACTTTGATAAGTAAAAATCTTCATGTGAAAATAAAGTATCATAAAACTGAGGTTTATATTAAATAATCACTTTCTGTGTTGTCTACTACAGAATTTTAAGTTTCATCATGAATATTTTTATTCTTTTCTTGCTGGATATTCAGTATTTTACAGGTAGCCTTTTCAGTCTGAAATATGCTGCAAGATCACGTTTTTACTGCTGTCTCTCTCCATTGCCTGTCTGTAGGAGCTGGGCAGCTTTATATTCTTCTAGCATCTGTCAATGCCTGTGTATTTTCTCAAGATTCAGTAGCCTTTTTGGGTTTGTTTCTTTGCACTCTTTGATCAGCAATGTCATTCTCCATTTTTACCACAAAGAACTGTGATTACATAGAAGTTCTAGCCCTCTTTTTCCTCATTTCATATTCTCCCTTACACTAAATACAAGGGTAGTTCATCAAAAGAGCTCAAGTTGTAATCTCAATAGACACATTTATGTTTCACTGTCATGATATCTCAAAGTGTATTCATATTTTGAATATATTCATTTCTCCCTCTGAGGAAAACCTACAGACTATGTGATTTCTTATTTAATTTGGATTTTTTTTCCCCATTTGCAACATAGAGGATAGGGAAACTAATGACATTACTGTACTATAGTACTATATAAAAGATTATTTTCTCTATGGGTAATTTTTTCCTTAGTCTTCAGTGATATATTCAAGCATTTTTTTAATGTTATTTGCTAAAATTGTTATTCATATGACATTTTTTAAAATTAATTTCTGATTATTTTTTTTTCTCCCTATAGTTTCATGGATAGCAGGATTAAAATCAATATTTTATTAATCAGACTACGAAATAAGAACTTTTTCACCAAAAATTTAACAACTGTAATATGATTTATATAGTTACTCATGCTCTCTATTTCTAGATCAGCAGAACAAGCATGACTATAACATACCTGACTTTTTCTGTTTTATTGTGTATCCTCAGATATATTCCACAACATGCATATTTCAAAGACATTATCATATAAGGCTGTACATTACTCTGGTTTGATATCCTAATGCTAGCATAGATAGAACTTTTGACTTGTCACTTTATCATGAATAATACACTAGTTGTGTCCGTTTATGCTTCAGTTGATGACTCCCGGTTTAAGTTTTGCAACTTTTGCTTGTTAAAATAACGACTTCCACAGCTGAACTAAGCCAAATAGTCTATAGCAGAAACATAAGAAACTGAGGCCTTTTCTAGTAAAATTATTCACTTTTTTTCCACTTTATTTTTAGATGGAAGCTAGACCACCCCTAGTTTTCCACTCTGTGATCAGGTAATTATGTATATTAATTTTGTCATATGAAAAATATACCAAAATATGTAACTACAAAATACAGATTACCATGGAAAAACAACATTAACTTCCCTTGACAGTATCAAATGCATCTACATGGGTATTTACATTGTCCAAGTTAAATCAACAAAACACTTCCATTTGGCATTTGGCATAACTTTATATGTACAATAGCAGAAGTTGTTGCAGTGCTCCTGCAAAAAAAGAGAAAATAATATGAACTAAATAGGCATAGTAATTGAAATATGTAAGGCAGTCATAAATTGAAGATAACGGTAACTTTTTTACAGAGCTATGGAGTGCAGAAAAGGAAGTCAAAGAAGACATGAGCATGCAGAAGACAAAGACTAAGGACATTTAAGAATATGAGAAGCTTTAATAAAACTCAGAGATTAAGAAAACAGTCATGAGGACAGTGGAGGGAGAAGGACAGGATGTAGTCAGGAGCTACAAGAGGTGAAGAATGATGAAGTAAACTTTCTTTCTTCTCAAAGCACTGCAGAAAGAAAGTAAAATACAGTACCCATGTCTGGGGACATCATGAGCTGGGTAACAATGGAAACCAATAATATTTTCTCAGAGAAAAATGAAAACACAAAAGTATTAAGTAAATGAAGATAAACATTGCATACATTTCTGGAAAAGAGCTCTAATTTTTTCTGTTTTTATGTCTGAAATGAGGCACTTGGTGAAGATCAGAATCTTATTTGAGCATCACATTAAAGGAATTATCATCTGACATTTTCTTCTTATGTTAATTAAAATACTAAAGGTATGGAGAGGAACTGAAATTTTACTTACTCTGCAAAGAAACTTACTGTGTAAAAGTTTTGTTATAAAATTAGTGTGAAATAAGCTTTTAATTCTAGAACATTGAAGTATTAAAAGTCACTTCAAAACTTCATTTATCTAACCAATCAAGACAGAGAAAATAAAATGTTAGTGAAATTTCCTATATGATATTTCACTTTCTTCTTAGTTCTGAAGCATCAGCTTACAAGAAAAGCAAAATGACTGTATGAACAGAAATGCTGTCATGATTAGTAAGGTTAAACAGTTTTTCAAGAGGAGGAGGAGTTTGGTCTTTAAGTATAACTTCTATTCTGTCATATGTCTCTGAGGCAAGAACAGGAGAAAAATGGTCACATACATTTATTTTTATCCTATTAATATAATAATATATTTGATTTTACACAGTAGCAGAGGTGAACACTGAGAGAGGAAAAAAACAAAACAACAATTTTTAACAAATTTTATACCTCTGGTGTTTATATTAAATGTCTTCAGGTATGAGAAAAGCAAGAAAATGAGCATATGCTTTCTAAGGGAATTAGCTGTGTTGTATAGGCAGATATGTCCTGAAGATCACATATAGATTTTGCTCTCTCCTCTGATGTACATAATTTTAAAGGGTGAAAGTACAAATCTTTTGTCTCTTGATACTGTATTCAATGTCTTCATTAGCAAAATGAATAACATTATGTGGTGGGTTGTTTTTTTTTAATATTTTATGATGAAGGTCATGTTTTGTAACTTCAGGATCAGGGGAACCATTAGTTATACATATACTGGCAATGCTCATGTTTTATCATTGTTTTCTATTTCAACATATTAGCATGCCTAGAACCACAGAATCATAAAATCATAGAGGTTAGAAGAGACCTCCTTGTTCAAGGAAGGCCCCCCAGAGCTGGTTGCCCAGAAGCATGTCCAAATTGTCACTGAAATCCGTGAATAAACCTTGTAACACCAATGTAGTGTTAAAAGGCAGGCATTCTTTATTGCAGCGCTGGATGCACGGGGGATAGCTCCACCAAATGTGCATGCCAGGTGATTACCAACACACAGGTTATATAGGATCAAAATATGCATATTCATTGTTTTTCTCAAAAAAAGGCAGTCCTATGATAATAATTTCTTGGAATTCATTTACATATTCTCCTCCCCATCACGCATGCTCAGTGATTTGAGTCGGTGGTCCTCAAGGGGTCTCTGGTGGTCGTCAGTGGTCGCGCACCCGTGTCTGCTGGATGATCCTCTTCTTGCGGGCATGCGCAGTATCTGTTCTGTGGACGCACCTGTCCATAACGGCTTGCTTCATAAGATTAATATCTCCAAACCTATTGTTTAGTTTGGTAGAGACTGTAGATGGAACATAGCAACATTGCACCTTGCCATGGTCAGTTAGTTCCATTACCTATTACCTTGGTTACAAAACTGATTCTATAGCTTTTGTTTCACAGCCTCTATCCTACGGTTACAAAACGGCATTTGAATATTTCAAAGGGGGAGCCTCAACAACCTCTCTGGGCAATCTGTGCCAGTGCTCAGTCACCCTCACAGTATAAAAGTGTTTCCTGGTGTTCAGAAGGAACCTCCTGTGGTTCAGTTTATGCCCACTGCCTCCAGTCCTGTCACTGGGCACCACTGAAAAGGGCCTGGCTCTGTCTTCTTTATACCCTTTACACTTTATGCATTAACAATATATTGCCTGAGCCTTCTCTCATCCAGGCTAAACAGTTCCAGCTCTCTCAACCTTTCCTCCTATGTAGAGATACTCCAATCCCTTAACCATCATAGTGGCCATTTCCTGGACTTTTCTACTATATCCACATCTTTTTTGTACTGGGAAGCCCAGAACTGGACACAGTACTCCAGGTGTGGCCTCACCAGTGCTGAGGAAGGATCACCTCACTCAGTCTGCTAGCAACATTCCTCCTAATGCACCCCAGGATACCATGAGCCTTATTTGCAGCAAGGACTCATTGCTGGATCATGTTCAACTTGGTGTCCACCAGGAGCTCCAGGGCCTTTTCTGCCAGTTTTCTGCTTTCTAGCCAGCTGCCCCCCAGCATTTTCTGGTGCATGAGGTTGTTCTTCCCCAGGACTTGCAGGACTTTATACTTCTTGTTGAACTTTCTGAGATTCCTGTCAGCCCATTTGTCCAGCCTGTTGAGGTTACTTTGAATGGCAGCAGGACCCTCCGGCGTACCAGCTACTCTTGCCAGTTTGGTGTCATCTGCAAACCTGCTGAGTGCACACTCTCCCTCATCATCCAGATCATTAATGAAGATATTGAACAGGACCAAATCTGGTATTGACCATATATTTGCCTGCTGTCTGCTCCCATCACCACCATGTAATAATGTAAATACTAACAGTAACAGCATTAATCTTGATGGCTTTTCCATGCATTCAAGAGTAGTTTCCTTATATTGAGAGCTCTCTGCCATCTTAGACCTTATTCTCTATTATCCCACCCTCCGACCTCTTTCATTCAGCACTTGATATACAGGATACATTGCACATTCAAATACATAAGGTTCAATAGTATCTCATCTGACTGGTGTCCATTGCAAGTCCTTGCTTCTTTCTCACCTACTGGTTCAGCCACCACTCTATGCCCGTAGCACAGGAGTAAAGGTAGCAACATTTCGTAGAGAGGAATACAAGCAGCTGACAAAAAGCTTTCGTTCATTGTTTTTGTATTACCATGACATGCAATGGTTCTCAGGGTTTTGGGTATTGTCCCAACCCTTGTACCCATTTTGTTAGAATGAGTAGTGCTGCTTGATGCAATTTGAAGATTCTTTTTGGGGAAATGTTGCTAATAATGTTTCTCTTTCATTTTCTTCTCACTTGAGTTGAATGTGTCTTGTTCAAAATCAAGCAGCTGATACTGAGGTTTATTTAACTTCTTGAAAGGAAGACAATGAGTTAAAGTTTTCTTCTGACAGCTGTCACTGTTATATCTGTTCATACAGCAGCATGGATACATATATTGATTGTTTTCTGACCCTTTTAAGTTAATGTCTGAATTCACTTACATTTTTTTGCCTGCTCTAAACAAGGAGAATAAATACAAAACTCCAGTGACTGTGAAGTTGGGATCTTACGTTTGAATGGATAGCTAAAGATTGCAGTGATCCTGGAAAGGCTATAGTACCAGCTAAACAAGAGAAAACAGGCATCGGTACACAGTTTAGTGAATGGTGTACATGAAAAAGATGGCGTACCATTTTCACAGTGTTTCATAAATACATGAAGTTGTGCAATCACATTGGAAGGTAAGAAATTTGAAGCAGATAGAAAAATATTTGTTTTTTTAAGCAACTAATCTCTGTAAGTCATCATTGTCAAGCAATATTATATCAAGGTGTTCAGCAAAATCCAACCCAAGAGTTTGGGAAGGAGTGCAAACTGTTATGCATCAGGAAATATACCAGCTCTCTAACACAGGTGTATTAGGAAGGAATGAGACAATTGCTTGAAAGGGAATTTTTTCTGGACTTCAATTTCAAAGAGGGCTTTTTGTCTTCAAAATTTCCTTTACTTTTAGTGGCCCTTCTAGCTTGATGACTCTGAAAACTACAAACTGTTACCAAAACTAAACTAGGAGGACTACTAATTTGAAACAAGGGGAAAAGTTAACAATGGGAAAATGTCGAAGGCTGATATTAGATTAAAATAGAATATAAAAAAATGACCACAATTTATTTTATGTTAACAAATTTCCTTTTTTATATGTATGTGTTAGGTTTTTGTTCCATTGATTTTTAAGTATATTGTTTGTGTTTATATACTAAAGAGAAATGTATACACTATTCTGCATTTTAGAGTTGCAAACTATTTTTGGCTATTTTTTGAAAAGAAAATATATCAGTATAAGTAAGTTGACATTTTAAAATGGGTGGGGAGATAGAGAGAAACAAGGACAACAACATTCACTGGAAATAAAGAAAAAGCAAAGACTAGTCATCAGTTGGGACTTCTTAAGATTAACTACAACATATTTTACTAAGAAAATAGATTAGTGCTACGGCATATTTCATTAATTAATTTTCAGAACTTTTGGGATTTTTCACTCTTAGATTCACACTCTAATAAACAAGACTGGTGCTTCATACTCATTCTTCTCTACCTTATCTTTGCCCCTCAAAAATTTTATTTTCAGTGAAAAAAAAATGGTGACAATTTTCATTTAAGAACCTGTCCTGGTTTTGACTGAGTAGTGTTAATTTTCTTCCTAGTAGCTGGCATAGTGCTGTGGTTTTGATTTAGTATGAGAATAATGTTGATAACGCATTAATGTTTTTAGTTGTTGCTAGGTAGTTGTAGTGCCTACACTAAGTCAAGGGCTTTTCAGCTTCCCATGCCCTGCCAGGTGCACAAGGAGCTGGGAGAGCACAGCCAGGACAGCTGAGCCAGGCTGGCCACAGGGATATTCCCTGCCATGGAACATCATGCTCCGGATATAACTGGCGATGTGTTTTTTTTCCTGAAAACAATGAGCAATTGCATTTGTGCATCACTTGGTTTATTATTATTTCATTACCATTATTATTATTACTGTTATTGTTATTGTTGTTGTTGTTGGTTTTGTTGTTGTTGTTTATTATTATTATTATTATTATCCTTCATTATCCTATTTAATTGTCTTTATCTCAACCCACGAGTTTTTTTCCATTCTCCTCCCCATCCCACTGAGGGGGGGGAAGGGGTGAGCAAGTGGCTGCATGGTTTGTAGTTACTGGCTGGGGTTAAACCACAGCAAAACATTTTCAGTAGGTACAGTATGATCCTCAAGCAGATATGGCAGTTCCTGTCCTATAAGAATGTGAGGCAGAATACAAATATAGTAGAAGTAAGGTAAACTCTCCTTATGCACATGTTAATTGATACTGGTAACCTTCAGATATATTTTATAAATGACAGTTCTGGAGATTGTGCAATCAACCATGAAGTTTAGTTTTCCATCCCACATTATAATCCATACTAAATCAAAGCCTTCTTTCAAGATTCTGATGAGAGCAGTGGAAATGATGCCTTCTAAAAGTATTGATTTTAAATGGCTGACAATTGCTTAAATGACTTTGCTATATATAGCAACTCTTCAGGGAATATTTAATTAAGTCAGAATTGCAAAAAATATCCTTGTCAGGCACTACAGGACCATAGGGAAACCGAAAGACATGTAGAGGAGAATCTCATTATGAAAGATCTGGTTTATACAAATTAAAATTGACTTATTCCAAATAGACTAGATGAAATGAACAGCCTATGTCTTTACAAATTAACATAGTTCAAACATACTGTAAAATATAAATGCAAGAATATATGAAAATATGAAGCATATACTTGATTGGTATATTGAAGTTGTGAGTAATCAGAACCCCAAAATTACCTCTAAAATTCAGATGACAAGAAATCTGAATAATAATAAAAATGCTTCTTTTTTTTTTTTTCTCTCTTCTTGTGATTCTGTATCTGCTCCTCAGCCCTGTAGATTGCATGCAGTTTCCAGAGTGTGTTAAGTCATACATAGAATTGAGCTATCTCATTACTCTTCACTCTCAAAATTAAAACTTGAATAACTATAATAAGAGAGCAGGAAATTCTTATTGCTCTCATTGCACAGGGACATATAAATCAATTGAATCAATAAAGTGAGCATCTTCTACAAAATGAAATGCTGATCTTTTTACTGAGTCACTTACACAGACACAGGATTCTGACTTTATGGATTAGATTGAAAAATACATGTTGGTGGTCATTTGAAATGATAGCTTGTGACTCTAGGTGGATAAAAACATCAAGAAACAAGTGTCTATGTTTGACTTCAGGAATTTATAATGTCAGGATCACAGAATAACATGAAAAATTCAAAAACAAAAAATATAGTTAGCATACGTATAAAATAATACTTTACAATGCAGTAAGAGTACTAATTTCTTGTTGGGTTCTTATTGGTAGAGTATGTGTTGATATCAAACATATCTGTTACTTAAACTACCATTCTTTTAAATAGTCAAGTCTCTTTAGGATTTTTTTTTTTAACTTGAATAATAAAGAGTTTTTACAAAAATTGTAAATGCCTTCATTGCTTCCCTTGCTTCTCTGTTCCATTGCTCCTAAAGTCTATAGGTCACACATACAGAAAGTTTAAACTACTATCTCTTCCTTGACTTTACTTCTTCAGAAGCCATATTCTGAGAATATTGACTGTTTACACAGCCTAACAACATATTTCTCTTTGTCATTTTCACTTCGGCTTTTCTGACACCATGGAACTTTACAAGCATTATTCTTCATGATACATGTCTAAAAAAAAAAAAAAAAAAAAAGAAGGAAAAAGAAAGCTGCCAAGAAGTTGTAAAAATAGACTTGCCCTTGATAAACATTCACATATGTTTCAGTCTCATTCCTCTTTCAGCTACCTGATTTTGCTGTGGTTTTTTTTAATTAGAGTAGAACACAGAGTTGTGGCTTGTGTGCTGTAGACTATTGGGCAGGCTTCCTACACAGTCCAAAAGAAAACACTGAGGCATTTGTGTTTCCTTCTGTTGTTTTGCACCAGTGCCTGTACATCAGAGTGCCCTTACAGTAGCTGTTGTGGACTAAAAGATTGGAAACTCACAGACTCTCTGGAGTCTGTCCTGCTGATATTGTCTTTTTAGATATTAAAAAGTGAACATCTCCGAATGAGCACTACAGAGCCAATAGAGAGATCATAGCTCAAAATAAATGATCTTTACTGTTCCTTACCATCTTTTAGAAGACTGAATATCAGTTGTTCTTTCCTCTCGAGCAATTTACCTGAGACACCACAAAAGCAAGCAGAATTTTTAAATTCTTTAGAAGAAAAGCCGAAGGATTAATCATTTTCACCCCTGATATCCTGGGATTTGCTTTTATTCACACATCTTAAGATCACCCTGTGTTCATATCAGGGACATAAATCCTTTGCCATAATTTCATTAACTCCCATTCACTTTCCTGAATTAGCAGCTGGTTTATTTATCTTTTGAAGGCTGGTTGTCTTCTGTGTTGTTCCATTTCTTGGCACTCAGTTTACTAAAGCATTAACAGCTTTAAAGAGAAGTTGTAGTCTTCTAGACAGTAGTCTGTCTAAATCTGAAGGTGCTATCTTCTCTCTTGTATCATCTATTTCAGAATATACTTAAAAAGAAAAATTACATTCTTTGAGCTATTGAGTTTACATAATCTTCATAATCTTTATTTACCTGTTAATATATCTCGTATGTCTATCTCCAAGTATATATAAGATAAATAGAAGTATAGTTTTTGTCAAAATGGTCGATTAAAAATTAAAATTTATAGCTCCCCCTTCCCTTCAAATTTTTACAGATTTTAAATAAAACCCATTGTTTCAAAAGTTTTCAGGGGGCAATTCTCCAACACAAATCTACCTGTTTTGTGAGTTCCTTCTCACAAAAAATAAGTAAAAGAGGACTCACTTTTGCAGTTTCATGATTTATACTTCTAGATGTTATGATGGCAAAATAATTACTTTAAAAACAAAGAAGATCACTCCAATTTCAATATTAACTTTCCTAGTCTTTCAGAACTTTCCTTTCTCTTTATTGGTTTTTGACTTATTTTTCTGATGAGAAGCTTAGTGTTCACACATGGTCTACACCTTCAGGAGATCAGGAATTACCTTATCCTGGAATATTTCTTAAAGTTGACTCCCATCCAGATGTATGCCAAAGCAGAGATCCCATCAAATTACTATTACCTCATCCATGTTGTCTGAAACTTGTCTATTTATTTCACTCACCTTCTTTATTACACTAGAACAGTTCTTAGTGCAATGACAATGCCTAGTGTATATCCACCTAACACTGATCATTTGAGGGTAACTTCTTGCATCTTTTACCAATATGTCATCTGTTGCAGGAAGGTAAGGGGTTGATTCTGTTTTCCCTCTCCTACAACCACAGATTCAACAATCTTTACAGGAGGAAAGAACAAACTTACCTCAGTGAGCATACTTGCTTCTCATACCACGTCTATTGCCATAAGTGGTTACTTCCACTCTCCTTTGTCTTGTGATTCACCAGTCAGTATCAGTAAGATATAAAACAGCACATGCACTTTTTCGTAAAAAATGTCTTCTACCATATCTTTCCCTCTTAGCAGTCAGAAGATCACAGGTATAATTTTTAACATTTTTAGGATAGTGACTTTCAGAGGTGCACACTTCTTCCATTTCCCATGTTATTTCCTTTTTTTTTTTTTTGAGACCATAGGTAATCAAATAGATATTAAATGTTTTTTAGGAATTATTTCCTTTTTCTACATCCTCTCACAACTTAGAAGTCATATCAGCATGCAACATTGAGACTGTAATTATACGGTCCAAATCTGATGAGATTTCCACATTGGGCTGTGCTAATAACTACATCAGGCTACTTTCAAATGTTGTTCTTGTCATTTTCTCTTATGACCAACAGTGAAGCTACAAACAGACTGTTATTTGATGTAATGATGGAGAATAGAAGCAAAGCACCTTTTAAAAATGGAGGTTATACTCTCATGCAAAATCCCTGTGGTATTGAATAGTCAGAAACAAGAAAACAGAAAATAAAATTTGAGCAAGTGGATACGTTATCATGGAATATTCTTCTTATTTTTCAAGGGGCTATGAAATACCTTTTTATATATATAAACAACTTAAGTGATAGAAAAAAATACAAATGACAACTCTGAAGTTTAGTTTAAGAAGTGTGAGTTTGATATTGAAAATACTTTCAATATGAACAGAATGATAGTGAAGATTTTCCTGTAAAATTGAAAAAATAATCCAAGCACTGATTCCATTACAATATTATTTTCAAATATTACCTTTGAAAGAGGCTATATAACATATTTACTATATATTGAAAAGGAGAATATGTTGATAAGTTTTGATAAGAAAGTTATCCTAAGTTAAGCAAACAATGAAACAAAACAAAACACAAAAAAAAAACCCACGAAAAAACCCAAACCAGATTGAATGGTTATATGAACTGAGAGGGATTTGTCTAAAGACTGAAAAGCATACTGGCCATCTAAATTTTTACTACAATCAATGGCCTAGTTGGTAATGTAGGTTATTAATGAAAGATAAGCTGTACCTCAGAAGCTATGGATGTACTCTCTGTAGTTAGTGCAAGGCATTACTATTCAGATAGTAGTGCCTAGCACACACCTGGTCAAATAAGGTAGTAAACAAAAACCTGAGAAAAAGCTGATCTTGTAATAAAGAATGTTTTACATGCATAGAATCAAATTTGGGGAGAACATAAATTAGATTAAAGCAATTTTGAGGGCCAAGGCAAGTAGGACAGAATGCAGGGTCACATGCATCTGGTGCATGTGATAAAGCTCCAGACAAGACAGAAGAAATTAATTCTGTATGACATCTAAAAGCTTATAAAGAATGGCTGTGCAGGATTATGGAGAGAAGAAAGCTGTGGAAAAGAAGATTCCTATCTAACCTCAGCAAAGAATAGTGTAGCACTAAAGAACATCATCATGGCCTGAAAAACACCTTGAGAACCTGAACTCCCCCTCAGCAACCTGTGAGAGCTGATCACGCTTCATAGCTTAGCTAATCTATAGTAGACATAGATCTAACTTGACAAATTCTGCAGTTATTGATAAAGTCTCACCATTGGTGATGTTCTATGTCACTCAAAGTATGCTTTAAAGTGGCATTGTTAGCTAAAATAGGTAATTTGAGTAGGGATGACTTGCCCATTTACTTGAAGAACCCACTGATGAAACGACTGAAAATATTTCCTCAACTGGTTGATCTCATTGGTAAATATGGTGTTTCTCAATGCAGCTAAGTAACAGTGGAATTTTAAGTCACTAGGCAGGCAATGTGTATTTTAGAATGAATTAAATTGCTTTGCATAGGATGATGCATTTTATCAAACACAGACATGTAGCGTTATTTAAACTGCCAGAAGCCATTCTTATCTGGCCTCTAACTGCAGGTCCAAAATGTTAGGTATCTCCCTAGTGTGTATCTCTATTTCTTGTATCATATTTGACATATGTCTACAAGTGGCTTGAACACTCTGCTGCTGTTATAATGGCACCTTCTGTTTGTATTTAAGCAACTGACATGAACTCTGCCTTTTGGAGAACTGACTCGCTCTAGGCTCTGATTCCTATTTAGATTCAGACTGTTGACAAAAGGTAAGCATCTATTTTCATTGGAAGTACCAGACTTCAGCTGGCAGCCCAGAAGGGCACAGGTCTCCTGAAGATCCTGTCACATGCAATCTCAAATGAAGCTAGCTAGACACATTTACCTAGGCAACTGAAATGAACTGCTCATATCTGAAATAGACATCTACATTTAGATGCCTAAATGAGTCAAACTTGCATTGAATCTCATCCATTATGATGGATAATAAATCTTCCTGCACATGACTGAAATATATGTTAAAACTTGATATATTTGCCAACAACCATTATCTAGTATCTTTTAGATTTATTTAAGAAGCATAAGCTTATTTAAAAACTCCAATTTTCTCACTAAGTTCTGATTGAAAGAATTAAGTTCAGCTGATTACACATAAATCAGGCATGCTTACACTATAATTAAAGCTTTGTGAACTGAACTGAACTGAACTGAACTGAACTGAAAAAAAACCATGTGTTCTTTCTGTGTAATCCAGTCTAGTTCTTAGCCTGAAGAAAAAATGGTGAGTGAACTCTGTGCAATCTGACCATTACAGCCTCCTGCTCAGACCTCATAATAGTTCCTTTTCTAATTCTTCTGATGATATGAACTTATTTTGTGTGTTGAAGTCTTCCTGTATGTAGTTCATAGGAAGATGAACTTCAGGTGAAGAATGTCAAAGAAAAAAATGGCTGAGTCATTCTCAAGTGAGTGATGAGAGAAATATAGCTTTGCAAATGAAAAAGAAAACCCTTTGTGTTTAAAAAAATAAATCACGTCACCTTCCTTGTTTTAACACACAGAACTCCCATGAGCTAAAAATGATAAGCGATGAGGACAAGCCTTCATAGAGGTTGTTTCTGAGATCAATTAGGTTTGATATCAAATCATCAGAAATATAAGACTTGGCAAAAGACAATTTTCCTGTGGCAAGAAGAGAAAGTTAAATTTGAAGATCATTAATCATCTGAATTATGGTTAGTTTCTATTACTGTCCTGGTTCCAGCTGAGATAGAGTTAATTTTCTTTCTAGTAGCTGGCATAGTGCTGTAGTTTTGATTTAGTATGAGAATAATGTTGATTACACATTGATGTTTTTAGTTGTTGCTAGGTAGTTGTAGTGCCTACACTAAGTCAAGGACTTTTCAGCTTCTCATGCCCTTCCAGGTGCACAAGGAGCTGGGAGAGCACAGCCAGGACAGCTGACCCAGGCTGGCCACAGGGATATTCCCTACCATAGAATGTCATGATGTCTGTATAACTGGGAAAGTTAGCTGGAAGGAGGGATTGCTGCTTGGAAACAGACTGGACATCAAGTTGGGTTTTGTTCTGCATGCAGTGAGCAATTGCATTTGTACATCACTTGGTTTCCTATTACTTTTATTACTATTATTATTGCAATTATTATTGTTGTTGTTGTTATCATCATCATCATCATCATCATCATCTTTTGTTATCCTATTAAACTGTCTTTATCTCAACCCACAAGTTTTTATTTTCCATTCTCTTCCCCATCTTCCTGGGGGGGAGGGATGAGCAAGTGGCTGCGTGGTGCTTGGTTATTGACTGGGGTTAAACTACAACAGAGACTTATTTTTTACTAGACTTGGATAATGTTCCTCTCTAACCACTGTTTAATTTACACCATCTTTCCAGATGACTTTTTCTTTGAGGAAGTGTTCAAGTTAAGGAAATAAATAAGTAAAAGGTATGAATGCTCTTTTGCATAACATAAAAACAGGAAATAAATGCGAAAGGAGACAAATGAGAATGGAGATAAACCTTCCTTTTCAAACTTTCAGCATAGAACCTAGCAGAGACAAGATGTTCACTGTGGAAGCTAAGTATACAGTACATGTTTTTACTAGCAATATCAGCAGTATAAAAATTGTTTCAGTGCCTTTCTATTAAATGTCTGTATTTAATCACCTTTTAAGTAAGATCTCTTTCTTGGCAAGCTAGTATAATTATTGTATATACAAACTGTTTACACAGTAAAGTTTATTGATGAATACAAGGGGTGCATATTTTTCTTTTAGCTCTACTTCCGTTTCAAATTATATCATAGTATCACATGGAGATGCTTGGCTTTTAGTCACATAATGTTTTAAAGTATACCTTATATTTCTTTTTTCACATGGTAACTTGCTTATTAGTAAAGAGGCCTCAGTCATGAAAGAAGGGATTTCTCTCGAAAACCATTGTAATCAAAAAGTGAATGAATGCATGAAGAACACTTCGCAGTCCCCAAGGGACAGTTGTGTTCCATAAGACTGGGCCACAGGAATAGTTTTGTTGAATTTTAACGTGCCTATCTTTTTTTTCTCCCTTAAGGCTTTAATAAATGGCTTTCTAGAACTACATTGCTGTATTACTGGGGGAATAGGTGGTTGTGAGTACTTGAGTTCAGCATACATTGTATCCTGTCTAAATTAAGAAGTATCTCTGAGGGTATTGTCTATACAGCAATTGCAAAAATGACTGCAGATTGTGTGGACTGAAGCAGCTGTAAATTAGATCTCCCCGGTACAGCTATTGGTGTAAATATGGAAGCACGGAACTCCCAGCAGCAAACGAGGTTGTCCTGGGAAGCTGTGTTACAGGACTGCCAGAGCACTCAGATTGCACCGACATGGTGCTTGAACAAGCTACTTGAAAACTAGCTCAGATATTTGCAAAGAGAAGCTGAGTAAATATATTTATCAGATTTCTACTATTTTGATAAGTTAGAATTATATAAGAACCATTAAATATATTCTAAATTACCATGTCACAGAAACATAGAAATATGTCCTGGGCATTTCATGGAAACAAAGAAACAAAGGTGTCTAC
The DNA here is from genome assembly GCA_013400195.1 of Aramus guarauna. NCBI lineage: Eukaryota > Metazoa > Chordata > Aves > Gruiformes > Aramidae > Aramus > Aramus guarauna. Next base: position 358,598 of record VXBL01007582.1, on the reverse strand, counting down.
AACCGCAGAAATAGCTGCTGTTGAGAAAAGGCTAATACTGTATTGAATGTATGTGCACAGTCACGGTACTGCTTTGTACTCGCTCTTCATCTCAGTGACATTCATTTAATGAACACTTCCTCCTGTTCATCACTAGGTATAGGAGTGTGTTTATATATGTGTTTATTTATGACAAAACTTTTGATATGAGATAACATTATTACCCATGAAATGTTCCTAAAACATGTATTTCCACATTATTAGCACTCCTCTTGCAGCAGAACTTAAAACAGTATATGTAATTGATGCTTTCTTGTACATCAGACCTAGATATTTTAGGAAATTAGCTAACTTTCTTTACATACTGGAGAGGAAATATTTATTTATTTATTATTATCCATAGATATTGCTTCTTTAATTTTTATCTAATTATTCACATGTTCTCTTGAGCTTTCTTTCTATCTTATTTTGTAATGATTTGATGCTCAGTGCAGGCTGAATTTACTCATCAGTCTTGTCTTTTTATGATCTGATGATCAGGACAAACTCAGATTTTTTTCGGATCTGTCTTCTGTGAAAGATTTTGTAACCTGCTGTAGATGTTAGTCCTGAGACATCACAGCTAAAGGCAGCTTGGACATTGAAAATTGGTGCTTTCTTGCATCCGTATTTAAGGCCAAAACCTTATAGGTACCTTAATCTGCTCAGAATTTATGACTGAGAGTGGATTTTTGTACAATTACATTGGGCATGACATGAGTTTGAGTGCATGGGAATAACTGTGTTCCAGGAATGTTAAAGAGTATATTTTGCTATAATCATTGTTCCTTCTCTCCTTAATGTGCTTAGAGTCACAGTTAAAACCTGCCTTTTATGAAAAGCATCAAGATGGCTTAGTGAATGTTATTCTAAAATGATTATTAATGATTCTTTAGATTATTGACTGTACAGAATATTTTGGGATTATTGTACAGAATTCTGTGATTATTTACAAGTAATCATATTTTACCTTAATCTATGTAATTGTAAATGTATTTTAAACTGTAATTTCAAATGCATATAGAAGGCAGAGAAAGTAAAAATAAATCAGAAAATGCTTTATATGCATTATTATTTATTAGGAAGGAATTTTATGTAATGGATATATTGTGGAATCATCAAAACAGGCTTTCCACAGTTATATGATTATCGGGAAATAATTTGCCATCTTAATGTCTGCTCTGCCTTTCATTGTCTGTCTTATCATTCTAGAAGCTAAGCTTTTCAGGGTAGTATGTTATGGAGTTTTTTTAGTGTACTCAGCACAGGAGAGCTCCAGCCCTTTTTAGGGATTAACGCTCATGTTGTTATGTAAGTTTAAAGTCTGAGGTCTTTGCAAACAAAATGGAAAAGTAGAGTCATAACCTTAGTATAAACTGCATAGGACCATTAAAGTCAGTTGGCATATATCAAAGGAAGATCAGATCACAGTCTGTGGGCTGCTTGAAACTACTCAGGTTGCATATTCTGTTACCCCATCCTTTTCCATAATAGGGATGACAAAAGGAAAATGTTGAATATAGATTCAAAATCAAGTGTCATCACTGAGGCAGAAAAAGAGATACAAAATTACAAATCCAGAGTATTTATAATGTTTTTTAGGAGCAGATACATATGATAAGTAAAATTAGATAAATAGAAGTTGGTGGGGAGCACCATTTTCTTCGTCTTGGAAGTCTTCATTAGAACAACTTTTCTTCTCCCCCAAAATTATTGAATGTCAAACAAAATGTAAAGTATAATCAAATATTACTGAAAGATGTGAAAACCGGACCAAGTAGATGAAAAGGGACACCATTCTAGGGGGAGGAGGACAACACCTGTCCTGGGTTCGGCCAGGATAGAGTTAATTCTCACTAGAAGCTGGGATGGGACACAACCAGGACAGGTGACCCAAGCTAGCCAAAGGGAGTATTCCATACCATGTGACATCATGCTCAGTAGAAAAGAGGGGTAGTCAGAGAGGGGTGGGGTGGCTCCAGGGTGCTGTGGCTCAGGGATGGTCCGGCTTCAGGACAGGTCTGAGTGTGTAGTCTGATCTGTACAGGTCCTTGGGTGAGAAACTGCATTGTGTGTCACCAGTTTTGTGTATTCGGTTAAGTACTGTTGTTATTTCCCTCTCCCTTACCTTCTCAGTAAACTGTCCTTATCCCAACCCACAAGGCTTTGCCTTTGTCTTCCCATTCTCCTCCCCATCCCACCAGGGGAGGGGAGGGGTGAGCAAGCGGCCATCTGGTGCTCAGCTGCTGGCTGGGGCTACACCATGACAACACCACAAAACCAAGAAGTGTACAACAGAAAAGAGCTATGATGTGTATTACCATTAGATAACCTTACAAGGAGAGCGGTTAACTGAAACATGCAGATGTCCAAATATCTAGTCAATAAGCAAGCGGAGCAAAAACTGTTTCATTTTGATCTGTAGACAAAGAGTAAACCTGACATAAATTTTGTATTATCTCAGCCTGGTTCTCAAAAATGTCACTGGAACAGTCATTTGGCATTTCAAGAGAAATATAATAATGTATTAACTTATTCATAGCACAGTTATTATTGCTAGCTTACATATGTTAAAATACTGATAGTTGTCAGCCTGCCTGTGATTAGATTATCTATGATAAGGAGAAGAAATTCATAAGAATCCACAGCTGCTTAGGCTTCTGACAAGTTGGAATTAGGAGGTAGGACTGTAGTCATTCCCCTGCCTTTCTGCTTGGTTCCTCAGGAAGGGAGTGCAGAAAGCTCTCCAGACAGTAGAAGATGTGCAATTACATTAAAGCAAAATTAAGTACCTTGCTCTCAAAATGTTCCCTCCTGTAAGACATCACTTTCTAAAGCTGAAAAGTCAGATAAAATACAGTTAGCATAAACCCCTAGATTGATCTTGCCAACTTTGCCTTTTGCTATTAGCAATCAAGAAGGATATTAACTGATAGAATATTTGTCAATAACCACAACATACCCATCTTCTTGCTATCTTTGTCTATCATCATGAGTGGTATGTTACAGGTGAGAAAACTTGTCTATGGGGGTGTTGTGACAATCTCTCTAGTGTCATTTGGAGGAGACGCTGACTTCTGTAAAGTAGTTGGAGCTGGGAAATGATAGTCTGCTCTTTCCAGCACATTTGAAACTGAAAAACTGAGATAGAAATATCTTCCTTTTGTTTTTCTTTTTTTCTTTCTTTTTTTCTTTCCCCCCCCTTAATCACAAAATGGACAATTAAATAATGTAAAACCTGTGAAATGCATGGACCTCAAAGTCTTGACTGATAAACATTCATGTCTTCTAAAGTTTAGAACGATACATCTTTTTCATGGGGTATATTTTGTTACTAAGGTAAAATATATCTGTAGTAAGCCTAAAAAGACATTGAAGCAATGCCTGTAATAGTAAATTTACCGAACTCGAGATCATTCTTTGGGTACAACCAGGACAAAGTGACCCAGCTCAATACTTCTACACTGTATTATCCTGTGATTGTCCACTACTTTCTATCTTCAAAAACTTCTGTGGCATTTAAGGTTACATTTCTCAGGCTCCTTGGGCCTTTAAGCAATGCTTGTGGGTATGCTCGAGGTGAAATCTATCTGGCTGAGGCTGAATAGGTTGATGACTACCTGACCCCTAAATTTGTTCAAGGTCTCCAAGAAGGGTATTTCCCCACCTATTAACTTCTGTGGAGCCTATCACAGTAGAACATGTCAGAACACTGAATTTGGTTCATCCCAAAGCACAGCGGGTAAGGTGACTTTTACTCAAAAACTCAGTTGATGATAAAGGTGATACCAGTCCTTTCCATCTTTTTACTCAGATACTATGGGCTACTAGAACTCATCTGAAATACAGAAGAGTTGGTTTATTTTTCTAAAAAGTCAAAATAATTAATTTTTGAGGTCAGAAAATGGATCACATATAGCTCGGTGAGCAAACTGATCTACTTACACTCTGTATGATAAACCCCATAAACAATTATTGAACATAAAAATAGCATTTCTTTCAATGGACAGCTTCAGGAACTGGGTAGGTGCTCATATCCATAGTAAATTAAGGTTGACATTCTTCTGGTGTGACTATCTGTAGCTCAAAGGTACCTAAGATCCAAGGGCATTACTTCAGTCTTGAGACTCCACTGGTTCCCCACGTTGTTGGTACTGTTTCAGTGTTTTGGAGGGATGAGGTAATCTGTTTTGAACTAACACTGTCCTTTCATTTTCCTTTCATTCTGTTTCTGTTTGGTTGGTAGTTTATTTTCTGATCTCTGCTTTTCAGTCCTCCTCACTTTTCATTATTGTTTTTGGAAGAGTCTTTTCTCTGATAATTTCACATTCAGTCTTGAACAGAATATGAACCTCAAGAAATGTTCAAATTCAGTCAAATATTATAACTGAGGATGTTTAAATGGTTTGCAAACTAGGTAAAATAAAAGCTGCAGTGTCTCTTGTGACTCACAGTCGATTCTATCAGAGGGTAGTTTATTTTAGAAACTGAAAAAATATGGCTTTATAGATCAAATTTGAAACGTGTCTTATAACTTGCATCTCATGCCTTATCAGTGTAAATAACTAAGCTGACCAAAATTAAAGGTCACTCCCTTTATCATTGCATATTTGGGATCTGCATATATAAATCAAATATGTAGTAGTGTTCTACTGTGTGACATGGCTGCTTGCTCATGTAGAACAGAATACATATGTTTTTTGAGCTTCCGTAGCTATTAACATTAAAAGTGAAATCAGAAGTTCAAAATGTAATTCTGAGTAGTAGCAACAAAATAAAAGTCATGAAGCCATTTCATATACTAAGGCGTCTTCTGACTATGCAAGGACAAGAGATGCAAAAAAATATCCCTTATGTTTTGATTACATCTAGGTGCCTATATCTGTTATAGTCAAGACAAAAATTAAGATTCCTGTATTGAGCAACTGAAATTATTAGAAAAATTTTAAGGTTATACAAGCATATGCACACATGCACAAAGAAACAAGTAGGAGGAAAAGAAATTGCTGTCCATTTGTTTGCCATTCATGTTTGTGTTTTATCATTGTAGGTATATTTGGTACATATTGCTTCATAAGACTCAAAATAATAAAAACTCTTAGATAAAATTTTGAACTGTCAACTAATCCAAATTTGTATAATTTATATTTTTTTTTCTATTCAGATTAATTTGCAGTCTTTAAATGTTATTATGAAGGGCAGAGCCAATAAAGGACGTGGTTTTCAACAGATATAGGGTGTAATCTATACTCCTGTGTTAAGGATCTAACTCTTTATACCATGCAAGAGGAGCCCTGTAGGCCACAGAAATCAGCCTACATCTTCCTGACACTAAAACTTAGCTCCCTACAGACCATTAGTAGGTATTAATCAGGCAATTAGTGGTTTCATTGCTCACAGTTTGTACATTAGTATTCTTCTCAAATACATAAACCTATCTCAAATGAATTGAAGCAATCTTGAGCCTCCTCTTCAAAATTAGAAGCTGTTTGGTAAATATAATCTTCTTCTCTTGCTTGGTATAATCGTTCTCTATTAACAAGTTAATTTTGCCTTTGCAAATTATTTAAGTAGTGTAGCATTATAAGAAATTTCCTTGTAGGGTGACTAATATCAATGCTTCTTCCCAGCAGCATGTTTGATGAACCTGTAATGTACACATTTATGTCTGTGTAAATGTAATCAAACCGGTAATTTACACATTTACATCTGTTACATCTGTAACACACAGAGCCTGATTATTGTTTACACAATGGCCTTTGTATAGGATGCTGAAACTAAAAATGGAGTCTTCAGGTTGGTGCAATTTACATAACACTAGCCTAAAGGTTCACATCAATTACCTGAATAGCATAGTGCAGAAAATTTCCCTGTAAACGAAAATCAAATCCATGATGTTTGCAGAAATTAACTGGTACTTGTTGTTATTGTTGTTGTTGTTTTGTTGTCTTTTCCTAGATTTTTTGAGTCCTACTCTTATTTTTGTACTCCAGCAATAAACAATTTGTGTCAAACCACTCTTTTGTGGCTTAGTGTCAATAAAACCTGCTGTGAAGAGGAGTTTTATAATTTGGCTGCATGCCTAACTGTTATCCCTTAATGTATTTCTGTAGTGAATTCACCAAAACTAACAAAAACATGTATTCTCACTGTGCATCTTCTTTATATTCTTAAAGTTTGAAGATATCTCAGGAAGAAAAGTCTTCTAAGTCTATATACAAATGAGTCATATTAACTGCTATGGCAGTTTCAGTAAGCGCTAGACAAGCCCTGGTCTCTCAAAATGAAGACTGGAAAGATACATCTAATAGACACAGCTTTTAAATCTGTGTTTTCCTGTTTGCAGGTCATGCTTTTCATAAGGTGAAACATTCTTTTATATTTTCCATGAAGGTATTTTTTTTAAATTTAATTTTTTCAGGCCTGTTAATGTTTTTCACAAAATTGGATTTTTTTTTT
>VXBL01007582.1:304219-352090 GCA_013400195.1 Aramus guarauna | reverse complement strand
TTTTTTTTTTTTTTTTGACTGGCCTCCTTAATACTTTCCAAGTCTGAACATTTCCAGATCTGACCCATTTTTGGGGGTCATGATCTTACCTAAAAATTCTCCTTTCTCTTTAACACAAGGGAGAAACTTGATGTGTTCTTTTTGTTTTCACTTTGATGCTTGCCTTTTTTTAGCATCACTGATGGTACTGAACTATATTTATGATGTTGGTTATAGCTGCATTCTATTATTATCCTGAACCTCTTTCCTGAGAATATGTTCTCAGAAATATTATTAAAGAAGTCTTTTAATGTACTTTTTATCTTAAGCAACATTGTATTGATCTTCTTCCAGTAGCAATGGTGCTGTATCTGTATTTATTTCAGAACAATACTAATGCCTAGAAATGGAGTTATGCATAGTAATGAAATTAATCAGTATTACAGTCATGCTTACTGGTACAGAAGAATCTTACAGCTGATGCTTTGCAATATCACACTGCAACACTTTCAAGAAAAAAAAGAAAATAGAAACACATTCTTCTCAGGCATAGAAGAAATTCAAAAGGCACAGAATTTTGAATGGAATTAACTGAAACTTTGAAACATTTAGATAACCTCTCCAAACTTATCTGAATGATCTAAGTACCCAGAAACAGACTTCTTGTAAAGATTCTGAGTCACTGGATTACTCCAAGTGCTGACAGCAAAGGGCATGAACTGATGGTTTTGTTACACAGTAGAACTACCTATGGAGGGAAAAGAAAAAATAATTTTGACCTTCACCAAGTAGTGGGTCTCGTCTGACTTCATTTTAAGCATGAAGAAAATTACTTGTCATTATAGCTGAAGGTGTTCACTGGCTCTAATGTTGTAATATATATAGCAATAAAGCAATAGCTATGTTTTTGTTTTCTTCTTTTTTTTTTTTTTTTGCCTTTGGAGTTGAGTTTATGAAAAAAATTACGTTTTAATGGATTACAATTTAATGGCAAATTAATGAATACACTACAAGTGGCCCCACAGCTTTCTTTTTACAACTGTAGCACTCCAGAAAATAGCCCAAAGAATACATGTGATTTAGTACCAACATTGCCAACAGAATAGAAGTGTAGTATCTGTTTCTATCTCTAGTAAAGCCACAGCAATAATACTGATTATGTCTCTGAAATAAAACAATGCTCATGTTCTAATTAGATTTTTTATTTTCTGTTGACATACTGAAGGCTTAATTTCTGTGATTTTCTTCATAAGGCTTACATTTCTATACCCTATGTATTGTCAGATGGATGCATAACATCCCAGCGGCACAGCTTTCCATAGCCATTAATTTGAATTTCAAAGACAACAGTAGAGAAAGTCTCTAATGTATAAATTATTTCTGCTCATCAGAATATCTTTGTTTTAGCTGATTTGTGGTGTTTGAAATTACACATGCTGAAAATCTTACAGAGGTACCCCTGCTGCATTTAATCAGATATGGACTTATTTACTGTTGTTTAAAATGCTTGGATTATTAGCTGCCTTTAGGTGTTTCTGAATTGTTAATACTTTTCCAACAGATTTGGCACAGAGCATCTGTTTAGTGATTTCTCTCTGTTAAAGGATACTGTAATAGACCCACAGAACTGTAAACTAATGATTTAAATGAACAAAATATCCATATAAACTACATTTAATAGTTCATAGAAGCCACATTTTTGACAAAAGAAAGATAACCATCATTCAGTGATATGTAGAGCTACATGTTAAACGCACTGAAGTTCCAATCCATAAAGAATTTCTCTACTTAGAAGTTCAAACATAATATTTTATAAATCACATGGTGAAGTCTATAATGTTTACATAGTTAAACTTCAAATTTGAAAGTTGATTTGTTTTATGATTGTTTTAATTTTTAATGTTAGAAGAATAAAAATCAACATTTAACACTGAAGATCTGTTCAAGTAACAAGTTCTCTAAACATGTTTTAGTTTTGGCTGAGATAGAGTTAATTTTTTTTCTAGTAGCCAGTATAGTCCTGTGGTTTTGATTTATTATGAGAATAATCTTGATAACACACTGATGTTTTTAGTTGTTGCTAGGTAGTTGTAGTGCCTACACCAAGTCAAGGACTTTCCAGCTTCCCACGCCCTGCCAGGTGCACAAGGAGCTGGGAGAGCACAGCCAGGACAGCTGACCCAGGCTGGCCACAGGGATATTCCCTGCCATGGAACTTCATGCTCCAGATACAACTGGGGAAGGTGGCTGGGAGGCAGATTTGCTGCTCAGAAATAGACTGGGCATTAGGTTGTGGGTTTTTTTATTCCTTCTGCATGTGATGAGCAATAGCATTTGTGCATCCTTTATTTTATTTATTTATATATATATATACACAACTATTATTATTTTCTTCTTCCTTTGTTATCCTGCTAAACTGTCTTTATCTCAACCCATGAGGTTTGGTTTTTTTCCATTCTCTTCCCCATCCCCTTGGTGGGGAAGCGATAAGCAAGGAGCTGTGTGGTGCTTAGTCAGTGGCTGTGGTTAAACCATAACAAAACACCTTCCAATTTTTCTCCACAGAGTGAACTGAAAATTCACATTTTAGGAGTAGAATTTATTGTGAGTTTTACCTAATGATATCTGAAGTGATTCATGGTAAGATTTAATTTAAAATATTTAACATTTTATTTAGAAACTGTACAAGCAATTAAGCCATGCTCAAAGTTCTTGCTTCCCATGGCTGTTTTGGAGAAGTCTCACATTTGCTTAGAGCTGTAGGATGTCCTGCTGAATAATAGAACGAAACTGTAAGCCCGGCCTTGATTTTTGGTACCATAGGAGTGCTGTATTAATTTATATCAATCATGGTAAACATACATGACATGTCTTATAAATTAGATAATCTATGGTTTAAAAGTGAAAGTAATTTTATTCTTCTGTTATTGGTACCTGGCTTTCTTGATGCAGTAGTTGCCAATGAAAAATAATTGTATCAGACCTTACCTTAACACTGTTAACTACGTCATCTTTCATTCTTTGTTAGACTCACAGAATCAGAATATAGACTAAGTTATATTGATACTGACTGGTTCCCCCAGGTTGGTGTCATCCATGAACTAGATGAGACTGCATTCTGTCCTACCCTCCAGGATAATTAACAAAGTAAAACTGTGCTAGCCGCAGTACTGGGATGTCTCTAGTGACTGGGTGGCAATTAAGCTTTATATCACAAATCATAAAAGTCCAGCCAGTTTTCTGCACACTTTACAGCCCACCAAACCAAAATTTATCTCACCATTTCGACTATAAGAAGAGACATGAGAGACCTAAGTCTGCCTAGGTCTGATCAGATCCAAGCATCATTTTGACTTTCTTGCTTCCCAGCATTGATCTCATAGGTTTTCTCAGGGACCACTGTTAGATTGAACTGTATATACAATATAAATGCAGGAATGTGAAATGCCCTATTTCTGCCTCTCTGCAATCCTTTGTTAGTCCAATAGTTCAATGGTCAGAAAGCATCTGGAGAAACAGATGATCTTCTGCCTAGAGAAATCCTCTTTTTGCCAGATGTGTATTCTACATTATAAACTAATATCCCAAAGCAGTGGGACAATGGGAAGGGTGCTTCTTTTTATTCTTTCCGAAGAAAAGCTAATTCAATATTCATTTAACTAGCAAAAGCAGTCACTATATAGCATTATAATTAGATATCTTACCCTGAAATAGGGACATGTGGGTTTCAGTCATTATCCCAGTGCATATATAGCATCAGATGCTTAAATATTCAATTCAGGAAGGAATGGCGCATCAATGGCCCCTTGCAGGTGAGTTTCTTAACAGTGTGTTAAAAAGTCATCCGTATATTTCTTCACTGGTCTTCTCACTGAGTATGCAATGAGAATTGGAGAAGGAGAGTTCAAGGGAAGCACTGCACTCATGTAAAGCCAAGACTTCACAGCATTTTGGAGAAACTTGAATTTCTCTGCTGTGTTTGAAGGGGAAGCTTTCTTTTCTGAGAAGGAGTAGACCTGGACTAAGGTAGCAGAAAAGTGCCAGAGCTCCTTTTGTAGGAAGAGGAATGGGGTGAGCAATGCCAGCTGCTACTTGGAAAGGTAATTGACATTGCACACAATATCATTTCCCTTCACAGCAGAAACAGATGATATCCAGGCCACTTAGACAAAGACAGTTAAACAACATATTTTTGCCACATCCCCTCCTGTACAACTGTGTACCATGTCAATGCCTGCAGGTATCCTTGGGCTACTTAAAGCATTTACTGTATTTAGGAGACAGAAGATAAGATCACATCAGCTTAATAAAAAAATAAAAAAAAATAATAAAATTCTCCAGTATTCTGTGTGAGTGTGGTAACCGCTGAAAGGCTGGTTTAAAGGTGGGGATGGATCCTTTCACTAGGGACTGCAAAGGCTAAGAATTGTGTCAGTGAAACATTTCTTCTGAAGATGACAGCACAGGACTAAAGTCACCCTTTTATCACCCTTTTATCAGGATTTCTTATTAGCTAACTTAGGCAGCTTCTGACTCTTTACACTGATTTTTGAGGGTCTCTTCTCAGGAGCCTAATCTTTCTATTGAAATAAAAAGTAGGTTTAATTCAAGCCTGCAGATTCCACCAGACAGACAGAAACCCATATCCTCTGCACAAAAGCTCGAGGCTTTAGCATGTTCTTCCCCAGTTTTGGCAGAACTATGACAAGGATCAAACAATTATCTTCTTAGTGTTATAGTGGTGTGATTCTATCTAATGTCTATAAAAGCTCTCCGTTTATTCTCCAAATTCTGTTGTCCCTCAATTCCCTCAATGTGTTCCTTCCAGTTACTTTGACAGATCGCTTCTGCATAACTTCTTCCTGAAATGCTTTAATGTTAATGTTTTAAATGTTATTAAGTGAATAAAATAAATAAATAAATAAATATTTTATTATTATTATTATTATTATTTTAAATTTTCAGGTCAGTATAGAGCATAATGTAGATATTGATGAGTTCTTTTGTGAATAATGGCATAGATGAACAATCACTATCTCTTAAAATTCTCTCTTTTCTTACGCAAGCCTGTACCTTGAACTTTCAATCTAAAATATTTGTATTCTTGGTTGCTTCAATTTTAAGCAGTCATTTGGAGATTATTTTTTTTATGTTTTTTTCATCAGTTTCCACATTTCACCTTATTTGAACACTTTCATAACTTTCAGTAAGAAAATTATTAGAAACTCTGACATTAAAGAGTTCCTCTCCTAAGTTTGTTACCAAAAACTTGCCAAGCTGAAACTGTATTTGAAATTTAATCTGTGTTTGAAAACAAAAGAGGATTCAAAGAAGTGAAAAGCATGATGGTGTTTGTGGTGGTTACCTCAGTGTTTATTTCATAATCATTAATTTCACTTAGAATTGTACATTCATTCTTGCTACATTCATGGCTTCAAAGGAAACAGGATAAATACTAGTTGCCATTTTTGCATAGATTTTGACAAGTGTGTAAAATATTTGCAACAAAAGAATGCCATTGTTTAAATATACTTTCAATAGTATAGGGCTTACACTGTTTTCCAAGGGTGCTTTTACCCTGTGCAATGTTCTTGCTAGATGAATAAGACCTAATGTAAATATAACATTGCATGATTTAATAGAAATTTGCAATATCTGGCCTGAATCTGAGCTCTTATAAGGCAAAACCATATTTTTGTATATACTTGCATGGCATCTAGCCCAGCAAAATCTTCATTTCTTGTTGCAGCTTTGGGGTATTAATGCCATGAAAATATTAAAGAATAAATGTGCAACAAAGTATTTTTCTGACTACCTGGGATTCTTAAAGAAAACAATAAATTTTGTTTTCTCTAGAAACTGAAGCATGAAGTAATTTTGATATAAAAATATTTTTTCATGTTCCTAAGTACAATATTTTATTCCAGTTTATTTATTGATATTTGTTTATTATAACTTCTAGATTATAGTTATCAGCTCCTCAAAATATACGTGAGAAATTACTGCCATTGAATTTGGAAGTAATGGAATATGTAGTAGTGTACATGAAAATTAAAGAGGTGAAATGGAAGTAATAAAAATGGAAACAAGGGACAACACTGTGTAAACAATAACAAAAACTTCCAAATATGTCCATAGAGGGAATTGTGAAGTCTATTCTAATGTGTTGTATTAGAAATGCCTAATTGAAGTTAGGCACATTAGAAAGACATATACATTAGAAATGCCTAATTGAAGATACAATGGAAAACCACCAAAAACCCCCACAAACCAACAAAACCAGTAAAAAATTAGAAATCTGAAACTGTAAATAATTTGATTAATTTAGAAAACCACTATTCCTGAGACAGAATTCTTCTGTTTCTTAGACTCCTAATTTTGCAAACTCTAAGCATACTAGTAGTACAGTGGCTTTAAATTTTTGTGTGCATATTAGACATTCAAAAGGTGCTCTGGGAACATTTCATCCACAGATTTGCTGGTTAGAAAGCTTCACACTAAGCATCCGCCATGAGCTGAAAAGTGTGAACAGTATACACAAATAACATTGTCATTATTAAACAGATATTAATAACAAGTAGTTAAAAGGTTTTTACATATTTATTAAAAGATACACATGGAAAATATATCCATATCATTATATATATATTTATGAATGAGATCTAGAAAAGAAATATATATATTCTTTTATTATTTCTATGCCACTTGTATTTCTGGAGTTCTTGAGAAATCAGAGAATCAGAAAGTAAAAATTATGTATGACAAAGAATTTGCTAAGGCTTTCTTGAACAATGTCTGGAAAAATATCTGTGATATGTTTTAAAAGAAGACTAATCTACATCGAAAGAAGAAGATACCTTGAAGGTTCACAGAAGGCCACGTTGTTTGTGGTAATATAGGTTCCACAAAGTTATAATGTTACCACATTGAAACAAACAAACAAACAAACAAACAAACAAATGAAACACCAAAAAACCCCAACAGGAACCTCCTATGGGGAAACAGTTGACTTCATATTGACGGATCACACAATTTAACATATGAATTGTGACTGCAGTTGACCACAGCTTATAACATAAGTGCAGCCATGTCTTGATGATAGATATCAGGCTGTAACAAACCCCACTGAGTTATGGTCAGGTATGCAGAACTGATCCCTGATATCCTCCCTGTGCTATATGAGTAAGTCCAATACCAAATACTTATTTTCATACTTATTGTATAACACTTAAATACAAGTTAGATTTATTATGATATAGTTTTATGCAAATCTGACACCATAAGATAATGTCTGTACTTGACCATATATAGTCTGATTCTCAAAAGCTTGTTTACTGTGATGGTGGTAGAGTACACACTGGAATTATACCATTGATAAGAACTGCAATATTCCAAACTTTTGTGTTTAATTTGTATAGGCCAAATAATTTCCTGTTATTTTCTGTTATTACATTGACATTTGAATAGAAGGAATGTGGAAGCACTTATTCTTGCTGTCCTTTTCAATCCATCTCTATATATTTGTGACTCAGAGTTTTCAGCTACTTCTTTCACAAACTGTTTTTGTATTTTAATTTCTCTGCACTATGCTTGTATTATTGTCCTGATAACATGATTGTTTTATACTGGATTCACATATTACATTAATCATTGCATTAGAGGTTATATAACATTTTTACTTGTTGTCTCTGGCTGAAGCTCAACTTCTTCAGAAAATGCACTTAGTCTTCAAGTTTGGATTATAAAGAAAAGGACAATTGTACTAATGCATGAGAAAGTTTTGGTAATCATTCTATTGCAGTTTCTGAAGCAAAGTTCTTGAAAAAACATTTCCATAGAATCATAGAATCATAGAATAATTTGGATTGGAAGGGATCTTAAAGATCATCTAGTTCCAACCCTCTTGCCATAGGCAGGGACACATTCTAATAAAAGGTGGAAGTTTTCTGATTTCTCTTGCGATCTCTTCTTTTTAGATATTCAGACAAATAACATACTCTAACAAAGTAAGAAAACAGAAACATTAAACCAAAAAATAACTATCATAACAAGATAAAAAGATGCAAAAATTCATAAATACAGGTATTGATATACAATATCTTTAGGAATAAAAAAATGAGAAGTATGTTCTGTTGCAATGCAAATAATAAATTAATAATGAAAATGCAAATGGATAAGTAGTAGAGAAGGAGGAAAAGTCAACAACAGTCAGTCATTATTAATTCAAATCCCTCAATTTGAATGCCTAATCTGATTTATAATTCTGTTGTCAAAGACATTGAGCACCAGCAGCTCCATTTAAATTGTAGGTGCTCAGTAAATGGAAGGTCAAGTTTGCTTGATACAGACAGATTTCAATATTTAATGTAAACACACAACTTCTAAAACTTTCATCTAAATGGAATGTCACTGTGTTATGAAGAAGGATAAATAGAAAAAGGGGGAAATAGACTGAGAAGTAGCACCTGGTATCTACTTAGACAGGTTTTTGGCCTAAAACTTGTTTCTTCATGAGCCAGCAATGTGTCCTCATAGCCAAGGTGACTAATGGTATCGTGGGGTGCATTAAGAAGAGTGTGGCCAGCAGGTCAAGGGAGGTTATCCTCCCCCCCTACTTTGCCCTGGTGAGGCCACATCTGGAGTACTGTGTCCAGTTTCAGCTCCCCAGTGCAAGGAAGGCAGGGAACTACTGGAGATAGTCCAGTGGAGGGCTACAAAGTTGATGAGAGGACTGGAACATCTCTCGTATGAGGAAAGGCTGAGAGAGCTGGGTCTGTTTAGACTAGAGAAAAGAAGACTGAGAGGGTATCAGATCAGTACTTATAAATATCTAAAGGGTGGATGTCAAGAGGATGGGGCAGAGCACTGGAACAGGTTGTCCAGACAGGTTGTGGAGTTTCCTTCTCTGGAGATATTCAAAACCCACCTGAACATGATCCTGTGCAACCTGGTCTAGGTGAACCTGCTTTAGCAGGAGAGTTGGACTAGATGATCTCCAGAGGTCCCTTCCAACCCCTACAATTCTGTGATTCTGTAGTCAGAAGGCAGCTGGTGTACGACATGCAGAGGAGAATCTGTGGAAAGTCAGTGAACAAACACCAAAATTTCCATGGAATGATGGGTTGAACTAGTCTGGCCAAGCTCATGGATCTCAGGATGATCGGGTACTGTAAACCTTAAGAGGCCTTAGTAACTTAACATCGCTTTATTTCTAGGGATTGCTCAGGAGCCTGTTTTTAAGCACAGTTCTTTTACCAAGCCAGTGATGTAACTCCTGCATTAAACACCCCCCCCCCAAAAAAAAAAAAAAAACAAACAAAAAACCAAACACCCAAACAACCAAAAAACCTAAAAACCAAACCAAACAAACAAAAAACCCCCCAAACATTTTACTATACAACTAGAAGTCATATTTTGACTAGTAACCATAGTCCCAAGTCAGTGTTCTGAAGTAATTTTGAAAATGTAGCAGTAATATTGCCATAACTAGTAGATATTAACAGTAAATAGTTAGCAAAGCATTTTAGACAGTTATATATATACACACGTGTATATGTATGTGTACCCAATTATATTCTGTTAAGAACACATTAGATTATGTTATCAGGAAGTCACATCTTAAAGGCTGATAACAGAGATCTTGAAAGGATAACCACCATTTGACTGTACAATGTCAGAGATATAAACACAGTTCATCAGTAGTCAATTAGTGTTTTTACCATTGATAAGACTGGTTTTGAAGGTAAGAAAGGAAATAAGGGAAAAATATCCAACCTTCGTAAATCTGACCATATACAGTAAAATTTGAATAGAACATGAACTTTACAGACCAATACAAAAAGACTAAGGAGGTGGAGGACCATGTTAGCAAATGTGTAAGGGTAACCTCAAAAGAACACAAATGCAAGGAGAGGGAGACTCACCACTTCAATGTCATACCTCACCCAGCAAAGAACTTGGAATGCTGAGGGATTGCTGTAACCATCAAAGCTACTTCCTGACATAAATTGACAATAGGATATTGAGGGGCAGCAAAAGTGAAAGTGTAAACCCAAAGTTTCTGTGTATTGCTTTTAAATGTAATGTTGTTGGGAATGAGATATAATAGTTGGATAATTTTTCCTGTAAGTGTTAATGTCATTTTAATTGGATTAATAATTAATAATTGATCAGACTGTGCAAACCTTAATTAGACCACAAATAGATTCTTCGCTTTGCGTATAAGGTATGCTTTTTTCAGTTCACATAAAAAGCCTTAAAAATCTTATTTCTAAAGTAAATTTCTCATCAGAATTCCATTGAAAAGAATAGAAACTGGAAAGATGGGATAGTACATTTTAAAATTATCTTTATATAAAATAACTAAAGGTTCTGTTCCTCACTCCAACTCAACAGGAGTGCTGCCTAAGTAGGGACTGGAGGATAGGACCAATGATTGTCTTTCTATTTCAGTCTATGCTCACTTCAGTTGCTAAAATTGAATAAAGTTTAAAACTATTTGTATATATATGAAACTTAGAGTAATGTCAAATAAATATGATATAAATTCAGTCTGTAGCAAATTTAGAAATAGCACCTCCAAAGTACTAAGAAATTATCTTTTGGTGGAGTTTTAAGAGAAGACTTGCTGAATTGTTCACATGCTAGGTGTGTAAAAAGTCAGACTTGTCCATTAGTTATCTGTGCCATTATCTGTAGACAGGGGTTCAGGAAATGATGGAATTAGTAGAGGTTTCATGCCTAATGTTTCCATGAGGAAAGGGCAGCACAGTAAAATCTTCTGACTATAATTTGTTCAACTATGCCTTGTAGTGCCCAACTAAAAAGTGTGGCCCTGCAAAATGACTTCTCAATCAACAAAGTAGGAAAGGATGATAAAATAGATGGCCATTAAAGGACTTCTTTACCACAGCTTTGGGAGAAAAAAAGTTCTTTGAAAAAAATTTTAAAAAGTCTAACAGATTCAAGTAAAATTGTAGTTGTATCAAAAATGTTCATAACATTTTCTGCAAGCGAAATGATGAAAATATTCTATCATAATGTAGGGTTTTCAAAATGTATACTTTAGCAATATCTATTTAATTTGATATATATAATTCATATTTAAATGGACATCTAATAGTGTGTATATACATATATAAAAATGTGGCACATTCTCTAATTATGAACCAGGTATGTAGAATTTGATTGGAAATAAGCTGCTTTCAAATACTAAATTGTTGCTGCCTCTGGTCTGGATTGTTTCCAGCTGTTGATCCATCCAAAGAAATTAAGCATAAGAAAGCACACTACAGTATTTCTACAGCACTTGCACCCTAGCATTTTTCTAAGGCTGTACAACCAACATCCCTTTCTTTGACCCTGAACTCTGTACTGACTATACTAAGGTTCTGTGTTTGCCTGTTCATTTTACTAAATAATTTACAGCATCATTTCTCCTACTTGTTGTTGTATATAAACTTTATCATCAACTGTTGTAAATTATTTCCATAAACTTAAATAAGAAATTTCTTTGGAAACCAGGTTTTAACATGATATAATGCCACTTAGAATGAAGCTGTTCTCTTATTTTGGTCAGAACTGGACTAAACTGTCCATCAGTGATTACAGTGGCATAAGTATTTAATTGAACTGAATTTCAGAAGAATTAATTTTTTATAAGTTTTATATTTCTTTCAGTCATAATAATCCTATTTTCAGTTGCTCACTGTTTAATACAGTCAGCCTTTTGTACAATACTGACAACAGTGTTGAAAATCTGCAAGGTAAAAATTACCATTTTGCATTTACTAAACAAATTCATCATTTTTGAATGATTAATTTTAACTAATTAATTTTTTTTTAATTAAAACCTAACCAGACAAATAAATTAGAACTCTACAGAAATGTAGTTACTGGAAATCTGTGTCCAAATGAAACTGCAGCTGTCTTGCAACTAAACAGGTAGTGAATGATGGGAAGAGGTAAAGGAGAAACAAATTAGTGTCACTCTATGGTGCCTGAGAATTTTCTTTCCCCTTTAAAATGGTTAAACAAAGAAACTATACAGAGATAATGTGAAACAAGTGGATACGTGCACCATTTACCCTGCTCCTGAGCAATGNGGTTTAGATTGGATATTAGGAAAAATTTCTTCACCAAATGGGTTGTGAAGCACTGGAACAGGCTGCCCAGGGAAGTGGTTGAGTCACCATTCCTGAAGGTATTTAAAAGATGTGTAGATGTGGTGTTGAGGGACACGGTTTAGTGTTAGGGCAGTGCTAGGTTAATGGTTGGACTTGGTGATTTCTAAAGATCCTTTCTAACCAAAATGATTCTGTGATTCTATGATGCTATAAATGCTAAGATCAGTTTGTAAGATTATTAGGATTTTGTTCTTTATCCTAGTTTTGCTTCAGTTTGGTTTCTAATGAATTAGCTAGTCATGTAGAATACTTATTTAAAAAAATAAAAAAATTTTTTTTTTTTTTTTTAGGAATGAATGTGTTTTTCCACAATCTATGATTAAATATTTACTTAAATGGATCTGAAGTACTGCTAGGGAATTGCTAACAATCAGTTTCCAGTCAAAGATGTTAAAAATGGTTAATTTTAGAGTTCATGAAAATGGTAAAAGTATAGTTGTTTTGATTTTTTTTAATGCTTTAATATTGACATTCTTAATAGAAAATCTATAATAGTCATTGCATAATTCTAGGAAAACTCATGTTTATAAAATAATTTACCTAAAGCACTGATTCAAGCTAAATTTGTTAAGAGAAAGAGCAAATCTGTATTTAAAAGAATATTTCCTGCATAAATTGGGAGAGAAAAATCTCTACCTGGAAATAAAGTTTAATTGCTTATTTGTATGACTCTTGTAGTAAATTCTACAATATAAGCCGTGAATAGAATATTAATTCCATTTTTTTTTTAGTCTTTCTATAGTTTTCAGATAATGGTATTTGACAATCTTCAAAATATGACTTCATTTTGACAATAATATGAGCTTCTGATGCAACATACTTCTGGAGGCTGGTCACGTTATAAATGACAGACACTATCACACAATAAGGGAGATGCTCAGCAGCTGTCTATAACTATTATGATGATTTAATCAAAGAAATGATAAAAATAAACAGTGTAATCTGTTTAAACTGGTTTGGTAACAGAAAAAAAAATCTTTTTTACTTGTATGTTGTTCAATTTTCTGTTTATTTGAAAAAAACACAACCAAAAACAAAACAAACAAACAAAAAACCAAACACCTGACTTTATTTAAGAGGCTTTAATTTATCTTAGAACTAAGAAACAAAATTAAGAGGCCACAAAGTTATGACAGAAAGTGTTAAAAACCTTTAGTTAATTTATGGCCTCTGTCAATTAAGTGACTTGTCTCTCTTTTAATTCTCACCATTTACCTGTGTTATTCATTTTGAAATGTTTATCTTACTGTGTACACACAAAATAACATAACAATGTAGGCATCACAGTTTTTGCATTCAAGATTTATTAAAAAAACCCAACCAATCAAACAACCAACAAACAAACAAATAAAAAGGCATAGAATAGAAAGAGGAATTAAAATATAAGAGAGAAAATCAACTGGAATCCTCAACGGATTTCTGTCCACATTCTGATAAACATAGTAGATGAAAAGCTTGGCTGTGAAAGCCTTCTCATTTAATAAATGTCTTGATTATAATCTTTTTTAAGGGAAACTACAGAACAACAAGAATAAAGAAGTTAAAAGCATAATGTATGACAAGAGATTACCAGAATTGAATTATGTTAGTATATAAAGAGAAAGGACACTAGCGTGAGAAATCATGTTTGTAAATACAAACTAAATAAAAAATATTCTGTAGGTGATCTATGTTTAATTGACCCTGCTTCAGCAGAAGAAAAAGTTTTAAATGATCACCTGTGACCCTAACCCTCTATTTCTTGTTTTATGCACAATATAAACTTAAGAGATATTAAAACTGTAATTATGCTAGAAAATATCAGTATTTCTACTGATATATTTGTTAGAATGACAGGACTATTATGAGTTTAAGTAAGGTATTAAAAGAGATTTAATATCCCATTATTTATTTTATTCTTAAAATAAACTTTTGTATGCGTTAAAATAACTAAGAAGTGTTTCAATAGAAAGAAGGAGAATATATGTATACAAATTCTGAAAGGTTACCAGGTATTATAAGTAGAAACTGAGAGACTACTATTACTCCTTGATTATAAAGAATGGTGAAGGTTAAACAACTGAAAGCTAAAATCCTTTTCTCTTTCCTCTCTATGATCTAATCAGCATTACTTTGCAAATTTACCTGGATTCAGAAATGTGCAAACTCTTTGCCTAAATGACATAACTGATGCTTCTTCAAAATAATGATGAGCTTATGATAAAAAAGTAAAAGCTAGAAGGGCAAGAAAACAGAAATTGATTGTCTGGCCATAGCCTGCTCCCTTTATGTTTTGTCAAGAACAAAAAGGTGTCATCTCCAAACAGATCTGTTTGCTTTCTTTGGACCTGCAATACACTGCTTTGGTACGGTAGTCTCTTTGGTGTCAGAAATGTATCTTTGAAAATCTTGCCTCCACAGCATGCACTTTCCCAGGCAGGTTATCATTTCCCACACTTAATCGATCTTCTGGAAATGATGCAGCTATGAACACTCCCCAGGAACTTGGTGCATATGCTTCTCACATGTTGACCCTGTTTGCCATTGTCCCTCCTGCACACTGTGCCCGCTGTGCTGAAGTTCTTTCAATTCTTGTCCCTGGGAGTCAATAGATGATAGGAAGTATCTAAGTAAGTTCAACAACTCAAAAAATTTTGTTATTTCTTGAAGTTCTTGGAATGCTTGATAGTAGTTAAAAAAAGTACCATGAGAAAAGAATGCTTCTCTTTGATTTTACTGCAACTTAAACAATTTAACTCACTTCCTTATTTCCAACCAATATTATAACTTGATTTTTTTAACTTATAACAAAATGTAGTCCTGGTGTTTTACATAAAATAACCTACTCATTATATGTGTTTTTACCAGCTACCTGGGAAACATGTCTTCCTGCACAGCAATTTGTAGTTTAAAAAATAACTTTCTATCTGGTTTGTTAAGGCCATTAAAGTATCAAGTCCTTGGCTTAGTTTTTCTCTTGTTCTTCAAGGAAGAGGAACTTATGAACAGTTAACTCTTGCAGACAAAAATATCCCAGAGTTAAAGCAATTACTTTTTCTATCTCTCTTACTGGACCACTAGGTTTCACCTCACCCAGAATCGAAGCTGTCAGCAATTTCATGGGGTAAAAAGTTTAAACCAAGCATGCTAATAAAAATGGGAAAGAAGAACCTGCCAGAACCTTATTTTTCAGTGACAAGAAGCTCTTTATTTTGAAGGTTGAACATCAATTGACTCAGTGAAATATAAGCTAATTTCTTATTTATAGTAAGCTAAAACCATTATTTATCCTGATAAATTAAAGTAGTAAGGAGGAAAACTTTGTCTAATTAAAATGTCTATGCTATGGCCTATATGGGCATGTATCTGGACCCAGGAGAAGCCTAACTGATTTCACTGGTGTTGATTTCATTGCAACTGATTTGAAACTGATTGCATTTTATTTTTGCCACATAACGAAGCATAAAATGGATTTAAATGTAGGTCCATTTAAAGAGCAAAAGCAAGGCATAGGGACATTAATGCAAAAGAGAAAGGATCTTCAATCATGTATATAGCTGCCACTGCAAAGAAGGGAATAATCTGTTCCCCAAGGGTTTATGGCATGATGTGACAAGATAGCTTATGGAGGCTCTTCTAGCTTTATGGGTCTTGTAGTTAATGACCCAGCAGAGTTTAGCTATGTTCATGGATCTGAAAGACATCCTTCCACAGGCAGTACATTTACAAGATTCAGAAAATTGTTTAAAAAATAGATTAAAACACTATTGTTTGCAAGTTTTGTTGAGAGGAGAAATAAGTTAATGTATGTGAAAACAATCGAACAGGTTCTGAATAAACAGTTTTAAAATTCACAAATTCACCCTTGTTTCTCTTTGGCTTCTAAAATGAACTCTCAGCTCTGCCATGAGAGTAAAAAATGTTTGACAGCCTGTTCAAGTCAAGCAGTAATGGCTTGGCTTGATTTAAACCAACTATTTGTCAAGAAGAGTTAGTGGTAGTGAAACTTGCTTCATCAATTAACTGGCATATCAAAAATGAGGAATATTGTTCAAAAGTAATTTGCTGTTGACTGCAGGCAGCCCAAATGATCTTCAACATGAGCTTTGAAAATTAACCTTGAAGATGAACTGTGAACATTTCTTGCAGTATTTTTCACTCTCGCCTCGTACAAACAATAGACATTTAAGCACTCCCCTTTCTGCTAATAAATGTTATCCAAATAAATGTTCCCAAGGGCTTTAAGTTCTACTTTAAGATATTTTTTCAGGACTATTCCTACTAATTCCATTATCCCTACAAATACATCATACCTAAAAAAGACTTCGATGAAATGTGACTTTTTTTTTTTTTTTTCCATTGCTGATTTATTTCAGGTTATTATTTTTCTCTGTACTTTCACATGCTTTTATTAGTTTATTAAACTCAGGATTGTCGTGATATCAGTTTCAAGGAAGACAGGGCATACAATAAGTTGTCACATCAGAAGATTAAACTTTAAACTGGATCATATTTATTTTACTCTTTTAATCTCCAGTAATCTCAGTTTCTATTTTTTTGTTTGTTTGTTTGTTTTTGTTTTTACTTTGTCTGTTTGATTCTACTGACACTTACAGAAAAGTTGTCAGATGATTTAGTAATATTATGGAAGGGGAATTGTCATTTCTGTCAGACCACTTTGTAATCCCATGGCTAATTTGAAATCTCTGATAACTCTTAGGTCATTATTTGTCACCATTTTTGTAGGCAGTTCTTCATCACTAACATGTTAAAACAGAAATATGTAAAATGACATGCTTTTTCTGTTTACTTTTTCCTCAAGATCTTCCAGCATGAATTTTTTCAATCCATTTTGTCGTTACCTCTAAATATTTCTCATGTTTTTTATATCTTGGAGATATTTACAAAAGGCCTCAATTTAAGATAATACTTTAATTTAGTTAATATTTAGTGTATTGTTCTTCTCCACATCATTAATGGAAACGTAAATATATCTAACACCTGTCACCGATATTTTCAGGGAAAATCCATTCAAATCAATTCAATGGTTGGAGGCCTGTAAATGATGATTTGTGATTTTTTTTCAGTCTGTAAAGAAAGTTAGCTTATTCTTCTTATTATTGCAAACACTTTAGTAAGATACATCACAACTGTCACTCAAATCCTTTGACCATGTTTCCTTCATTCAGCTGCTGGCTTTGCAATTGCATTTAAAAGGTTTACCTGTCGCATTTTCTCTGGGCCATAGTGGATATGCCTCACTGTTTGTTTTCTGTGTACTTTTATGGCTTTCTTTTTATTTGCTGAGGAAGATTATTTTTTTAATGAAGGTTTGAGTATGAAAATGCTAAAGCTGCTATTCATTTTTACTAAAATTTTAAATGAGTATTGCTTTGCTTGCCAGCTCCATAGGGCTTTTACAGAACTCAGAAATAATTGTCAGATGTACAGTAAATGCATCAGCTGAATCCATTATCATTCAGGAATATGACCAGAGTGGTTTGAATTCAGCTTATGAGAGTATCCATATCCACTAACTTTGCTAGGTTTAAAGAGAGTGTCAGCAGGACTTGCACAGGGGAGAGAGGAAGAGGTAAAGCTCAGAGAAAGATGATCATGTTAGATTCTTCCCAAATAAACAAAGACCAGGGGAGTGTGGTGTCACTGACTAGCACTTTTTCTGGGTAAAATGTGGCAGAGTTAACTGGGATATGTGATGTGATTTTTTTTGTAAAGCCTGTCTTTTAAAAAAGAGTGGACTCACTTGGTTACTGTCACATCTGGTATAAAAAGGCAGTCTTACACCTCTGGCTCTTACTGTACTTGTGACTAAAGGAACTGAAAGGGAAAGATCAGCAGAGAACAGTAGACGTCACAGGGTTTGTTTTTTTTTGGTTTGGTTTTGTTTTCTGCATCTTAAATCTTTACTCAAGGAGGGATTCAGAAAGGATATGTCTGTAAATTGTCCTAGAATATCATCCTTCTACATCCAAATTTATTTTGATCTGTTTGTTAAAGAGAGCTGCTTTCTGATAATCCATGCAGTGTTTCAAGGTAATCTTTTTTTTTGTTCTGTGTGAAAAACAGATGTTGATTTGCTGACACAAGGATCAGACACAGAAATATTGGAGTAAATCTAGGCTTCATTTCCTTGGGCTGAGTTACCTAATCTTGATTAGGATGAAAAAGCTCAGTAACTTTCTAACATAATACAGAAGCAGCAGCAGCATCTGAATCCCGTTGCATTTGTTACAACCAGTTCAGAATTGCCCAGTACATGAAGTGTATCTCCCTTTTGTAAGAAATAGCACATCCACTTCCCTGTTTTCTCCTCTAAACTGTTTATAAACTGTGCTAAGCTACTTCTATCAAGACTGGGTAAGAGGACTCAAGTGAGACAACAATAGAATCCCATTATTTTGGTATAATAACCCTTCTTTCCCTCTAGCAAATCTTATCAGTCTCTCCCAGTCACCAGTGTCAGTCAGTGTTAGCAACAAGGGAGCCACATTTTCCACATGGTATGCAGACCTCTTCAGCAGACTTTTACAGCATATATCTGTGTTGCATGAGTTATTCTCCAAATCAATAGCCAGAAGAGATGAGAGCTTTAAATATTAAGGCAGTTATGTCAGCATACTCCATCTCAGCAGGAAAGCTGAGAGCTCGACAGCTTTGGCTCTCTGTGGTTTCCAGCCGCTTCCTCACATATGTGCAAATTTTAAAGTTTGGGGTTTTTTTGCAAACTTTCTTCTTACACAGTAGCTTTCTCTCTTGTCTCTGTGTTTTCTGTTCACTGTCTTCCTGGCCATTCTTACATTTAACTGTCCAATATTTCTTCAGAAGAAATTTATATGACCAGATAATGACATAATTGGAAAGAAAACACAAAGAAAGTTCAAGGCTGCAGCCTGAGTATAGTTAATGTTGTCCCTTTCACATATTTTCTTTTGCATTTCCAGGTGCAAGTTAAGTTGCTTTTATGTGTAAATCATACAGGCATGTCTATTTGAGGATCTTTCTGTCCTTAAGTGTGTGAAATTTACCACTTATTAAAAATCTTGTACCTCTTTTCTTTTTCTTCTGACCTTGTAGTCAATTTTCTGTATTAATGTTTTCTTTTATGGACTATATTATGCAATATTTTCAATCAGTTCTAATTTTCATGTAGGTAAATTATTTACTCTAAAAAGTGGATTGCTTACAACTGTAATAAAATGGCTCCTTCAACACTTTTGACTACTTCCAATCTTACTTTAAAAGCAAGAGAAGGCTGGCTTCTCCCAAACACATTCCTGATTAAAATTGATCAGAAATATAAATGTGTTTTTTACTATCCCTCAATTTTTACTTTCACTATATTTTTAAAAACTTAGATATTCTGCCTTTGGGTAAGAATTTCATTTTCTTTTTCCCCCCAAGAGGCGGGGGGAAACCCACTTTCATCTGTGTGTAAATTCCCCCTTTCTAGATCTTTATTAAGATGAATACATTTGAAAAATACCATTAATAACATTAATAATGCAGGGAACATAAAAATTTTCTTGAGTGAACATGTTTCCATTAAAAATCTGACAAAGCCTTTATACATGTGGTTTTGTTGTTATATTTTTGCACCTTTTCAAAGTGAATATTTAAGCTTGTTTCATAAGCCATGGGAACAGCTAGTATGTTCTTTTAAAGGCAGGAATTCAATTATTGGTATGTCTTTTGCTTAAGCATGACAAACCAAACTTGGCTGTTCTTGAAGCAATTAATAAAATCAATTCAGCTACTTATTTCATCAGCTAAACATAATATAGAATTGCAGAATCACTTAATGAAGCAAATGGTCAGATCCCAGCCTAAACAATATAAAAGGACTCTCAGATACAAAGCAAGTGTAGTACCTAGGTTTTCACTATCATAACAGTAAAACAGAAATCTAGAACATCAAAACTGAAGATTTTGCCAGGTTCTTTTACCTCTTCTCTAAAAACGTCATTAGTTGTTTCCAGGTATGCTTTGCTTGAGCAAGCAGACTGAATACACAGTTTCATTCTGAAATTCAGTTTTGCTTTTCTTAGGTTTATGGTCTGTATTGTTTGGGTAAGATTATCTTAATTGCTAAATGATTGGCATTTAATAACTAATTGACACTGCATTAAGTAGTTAAACATGGCATCTTACAGTCTAAGGAGCATCTAATGCAGAATCCTTTCTAAAGCCATTATTAATACAAACTAGACATTAATAAATTTGTGTGTGTTAGATTTCTAAATTTCATTTTAAGTATATGCAGGATTAAGTGTCCAGTTGCTTTAGGAAGAGAAAACATTAGATATTCCTGATAACCACAATTTTAAAGCAGATGGCTATAAACAACTATGTGGATTCTGATCCACAAAGTCCTTCCTTCCACATTTACCTTTGTATGGGCATATACATGTCTAGGGACTGGTTTTGCCCAGAGCAATGCAAAGGCTGCAATATCATGCAGTAAAATATGGTTTCTTTGCCCTGTCGACACACCCTAGCTATGACATGAAAGAACCAAGCATCATTTTTTAATAGGTCCAGGAACGCACTGAAATTCATAAAAGGGACACAGCAGAGAGCATGGCTCCATTGCCCCTCTACTTCTGAAAACCTGGCATGGAGTATCTCCACCACGTTACCGTCGTCTCCTTCACAAGAAAGAAACAAAGCTGGAGCAATTTAGTACTACACCTATGCCAATTAAATAATCTTTAAAAAGTCCATGTATTATCCACTTAATTAGTTGCAACTTTCTTAAAATGTAATTTTCAACGACTTCTGCAAGATACTGACTTTCGTTATCTGACTGCAAAATATTGACTATGACTATCTGAATATTTGAATGTAAATCATAGTAATTCGGTTGCCTTTCTAAAAGATGGATATATGTCCTTCAGTCTGAAGAAAGTTAAAATTTAACTGGTATTAAATAATTTCTTAATGAAGTGTCACATATTTAATTTTAAATTATAGTCTCTGATAAAAATGAATGTAAATTTTTCATTCAGTTCTTAATCTTTTACTATTTTACAATCAGAAATCACTTATCCTATGCAAATTATTTAATCATTGATCTCAAGGACCAAAAAGAGACATCCTGAAATATCAAAGGACTTTTCTTTCTTTTTTCTTTTTTTTTTTTCTTTTTTTTTTTTTTTCCATTGACAATAATAACAGGATTTCTATTTTTTCCGGACAAAGATGGCTTTAATATTTAATTAAATATTTTCCAGTAGATGGCAGCATTTTACAGTGGTAGGAAATATTGAATGGTACCTACAAAGACTGCTGTAGCTGACAGGTTATTATGCCTTTCCTCTGCACACAGTGGTGAAAAGGGGTTTATAACTTCACTGTATCAAATTAGGAATGGCTGAAATTTGTCATGCATAGTCTGTTTTTTCCCCCTATATCTATAGGAAATGTCTATCTCTATCTATATCTGCATTAAAAAGACTAAAACCAGGAACTACAAATGAAAATACTAAATGTTCCATTTGATTCACTTGATACTATCTGAAGTCAAGATGATTTGAAGTTCAATGCTGTTAAGCTGATTTGGGGTCACATATTGGAAAACCTCTGTGATATGTCTGAGATTAGAATTTCACATTACTGGAATTTAGATCCATATTTTATTTCAGAGATTCCATACGAAAAGAAACAGAATTTTCCACAGATTTCCTCAAGATTTACATCCTTACATTTATTGTAGATGTTCAGTTTATTAGGACCTGATCTTTCAGATGCAAATGCAAATTTAGTAGGTATAATGTTTCACATATCTAATAAACTTGCACATGGTTACTGTAATCCAGAATTTTAAGTACATCCCCAGACAGAAGAACAGGACTTTTGGCATGTGTGAAGTGATGTATTCACAATGTAATCTATTTTCTCAAGCTTTTATTGCACCTTCCCACCTTTACTCTTTCTAGCTTTCAGTGTCACCTACAGACCTTGTATTTTGCGAACAGCAAAGATTTTTGCTAGTCTACTTCGGTGTCACTGAGACAGAACTTGGTGAAAAGAGGTACTATCATTTAAGAGAGCTATGTCAAGTAAGTATATGGTTCAAACATGGCCTACCAAATGATAAACAAAACCAAAGTACAAAGAATTTCATCTGGGTGTAACGTTGCCATTTTGTGAATGCTTCAATGGAAAAACTTACATCTTCTTGACACTTAAGATATTGTGAGGCATTCAGTTCTGTTCTGAGAAGACGAAGGAATTCCAGACCTTAAAAAAACCCCAAACAAAAAAAACAAACCACAAAAAACCCCAAAATAAACAGAAAAAAACCAAAATTAAACCCAAAAACAAACAAACAAAAAAGAAAACAGAATTGAAGTCCTGGAATTTGACAGAAAATAGAGCTAGGCATGTATGATGTTCCTGGGAAACATTTAAATCCGCAGGTGCACAATTCTGTGTTCTATGTTAAGGTAGACTGTGGTGTTCTATATACTTATTTAAATATTTTTTAAATGGCTTGTACAGACTCTTTATCAAGAATACTGTGTCTAATTCTGGACTCCCTAGTACAAGAAAGAGTCCAGCAAAAGGTCAAGAATATAATTCAGGGATTGGGACATCTGTCATATGAGGAAAGGATGAGAATGCTGGGGTTGTTCAGCCTCTTATCCATGTGTGTAAATACCTGAAGGGAGAGTGTAAAGAAGACATAGCCAGGCTCTCTTCAGTGGTGCCCAATGACAGGACAGGAGGCAATGGGCACAAACTAGAAAAACATCAAATTCCATCTGAACAGAAGAAAAAACTTTTTCACTGTGAGGGTGACCAAGCACTGGAAGAGCATGCCCAGGGAGGTTGTGGAATTCCCATCTGTGGAGATGTTCAAAACCCAGCTGCACACGGTATTGGGCAACCTGCCCTAAATAACCCTGTTTGAGCTGTGTGTATTGGTCTAGCTGATCTCAAGAGATCCCTTCCAACCTCAAAGATTCTGTGATTATATGGATTATATGTAGAAACTCTTAGATGATTTGAAAATTTATCCAACATCTCACAAGTATTTCAGGTTTTGATTATTTCTGTGTTGCTCTTTCTGGTTCTGGCCACAACAGTTACTGAAAATTACACAGGCCTACAAAATATTCATGTTGTTTGAGAAGTTATGTTTTAAGTCAGAAGTAAATAGTTTTGTTTAAGTCCTCATGAAACACTGTTGAAAAAAACCTATTGCATCTTTTAC
The DNA here is from genome assembly GCA_013400195.1 of Aramus guarauna. NCBI lineage: Eukaryota > Metazoa > Chordata > Aves > Gruiformes > Aramidae > Aramus > Aramus guarauna. The sequence continues at coordinate 328,711 of VXBL01007582.1, read as the reverse complement.
ACAACTCTTCTGATTTTTAAGTAAACAAAATCTTAGTTAGAACTTCCAAAGTGCTCAAAAGACTTTACGAGAATTAGTGTGAAGAGCCTTTCCACTGAACTTCCTTGGGTACCCATGAGCTTTTCAAAATATTTATTACTTTATTACTATCCAAAACTGAATAACAAATGCTAGAATACAAAATCCCCAAATCTTTTATTGGCTTAATTATATTCCATATTAAAAGACAATGCTGTGTTAAATAGCCATTGTATTCCCTGTGTAGATGACTTGTGCAAGCTTTTATATTTTTATTGATGAATTCAAGAATTTGATCTAGGACTCCTATGATGAGTTAAAGAAATTATAAACTTGTTCAAAAGTGTACAGTCAAGGGTCTGATACTTGCCTTTGTTAATGTAAAACTGTTATAACATAGTGATGTGGAGAACAGGACTGTAAAATTTAAAACCACATTAAAAAAACAGCTACTTTTGTTGCAACTCGTCCATGGAGTGTTCCTCACTGCTCCATTATGACATCATCTACTTCTCTGTTTCCTGTAGAGCAGATCAATATTCTGTTCTGCTCCTTCTTAAAACATGAAATCTTGTTGATTTTTAGATTATAGGAAACCAGAGTATGTGAGGATTTGGTTCTGTTTTCCTTTTTCCTACAAGAGGCTTTTAATAAAGTGATGACTGGAAAGTCAAAGTTCCTCAGTTCTTTTATGAAAATCCCAAGGAACAGGAAATAGCATGAGAATAAAAGAGGTATTTGATTGATCCTGGCATCTGAAAACTTATTTGGATATATTAGATATTTTGTCTTGTTTTATCAAATAGTAAGTAAAAGAAAATATTAAAATAATTCAGAAGAAGGCTCGATATATTTTGCTTAGTCCAAACTAATTAATTTCAATGTATGCATATTAAAGGTGCTATTCAACAGCTTTGATATAAATGGTAATTAACCTTGGCCATAATTCATGTTTTACACAATTCTAATACTGTTTTCAAGGAAATGTGTAGTAGGTGTTTATCAGGTTAAAGTATTAAGGAATAAACTCTGATAAATATTCATGCCTTAAATTATTTTGAAATAAAGCAATTATATATGCACATCTTGGAAAAGATTTTAGCTTTATATTTGTCTTTTAGGTGCAGTAAAGAGATTGTATCCCATAAAGCACCAATCATAAAACCATACAGTCACCTTGCAATTTTAGATATTTAGCTGACATGATGAATTTACTCAGAAGTGCCTTACATAATTGTTTATATTCCTGTTTTATTTATTTCTTTCTGAGCAAAATACCCCACTTGTATAAGTCATTGAAACTCCATCACCTTCAGTGATAAAATCTGGATTAAAGCTACATAGGGGGGTCCAGTGTCTGTTATTATTAACATCTATTTAATTTGCGTCTGGGTTGACCCCAGGTATTGGACAAGATAAAAATGAGAACTAGGAGCAAATGCCGTCTATTGAAAATGACCCTTTTCTTTTAATATTGCCCTAAATATTTCATTGTCTAACGTAAAAAGATTTTTTTACTCATGCAGACCCTCAGGACAAGGACCAGGAGAGTGCTTATGAAACTTTTTTTTTTTCCCTTTAACTGACGGGCAACAATATTTTATTACCAGAAGGTGGTTTCCTGTTGTTTTCTCTCCCATAGGCTTTAAGGAAGACATGCATGTTAGGTAAAATTCTCTGTGTTGCCACTCATAACAGTCTATTGTTTTGCCTTTCTTTAGATTCTTCGGCTTTATAGAGCTTATTTTTACATTTAAAATTCTAGGGTGATGTAATTTCTTGAGTTTGTTTTTTCATTGACCTTAACACTAGATTTTGAAGAAAGACAAAAGACAACTCTGTAGAAACCTTACCCTTTATAAAATATTCTGCATAAATTATTTTCTTATATCTCTTATAAATCTATGCACTTCGTCCCTTGACTAATGAAGTAGAAATTCACAGAATTTCACAGCCATGGTGAGGATTATACCTGTTGGGATAGAGTATCTGAATGCTTACATTTAGTAAATAAGCACAGGAAAACCGACACATTAGCCATCCTCAGAGTCCATTGATGTCTCCATGATCTTCCAAAAATTTCTACATGTCAGCAATTTGTCTGTGATGGATTGACCTTGGCTGGATCCCAGGTGCCCACTAAGCCACTCTATCAGTCCGCTCCTTAGCTGGTGAGTGTGGCGCAGGCAGAGGAAATAAGATGGAAAAAAACTCATGTTAAAAGTGAAGACAGTAGATGGAAAAAGATCCTAATAACCATAAAGGTAGCTTCATAAAAGCAAAACCAAAGGTCATGTGTGGAAGCAAAGGAAAACAAAAGATTTATTCTCTACTTCCCGTCAGCAGTAGATATCTGGCCACTTCCTGGGAAGCAGGGCTTCAGTACTTGTAGCCATTGCTCCACAAGACAAATGGCTTAATAACGAAGGCTCCTGCTCTCCTCTGCCTTTCTCTCAGCTTTTATTGCTGAGCAGACATGCTATGGTATGGAATATCCCTTTGGTCAGTTGAGTCAGCTGTCCTGGCTGTGTCCCCTCCCAAGATCTTGCCCACCCCCAGGCTGCTGGTGATGGAGGGGAAATGTGGTAGAGACAGCCTTGATGTGTGCCAGCACTGCTCAGCAGCAGCCAAATCACTGGTGTGTTACCAACACCTTGCTCACTACCAATACACGGCACAGCACTGTGAGGGCTGCTGTGGGGACAATTAACTCCATCTCAGCCAGACCCAATACATTTTTCTTTGTAAAAGTTAGGATATATCTTAGATTTTTCTTGCATCTGATCATATTTATTTCCTGGTTTTACTGTGTGGTTGCCTTAAGCCAGGGAATAGTCCTTTATGAACAGTTTTCATATGTTAACAGTATAACAATGCCTTTTGTATTGCTTTTCTTGTATCATTTTCTTAGGTTTCAGGTGCTTGAATTATACTCTATGTAAATGTTCTTGGAGGAAAAGCAATTATCATAATATGGGAATGAAAGCCCAGCATCAGTTTGGAAAGTTATTTTATCTTGTTTGAACTAACCTTTTTTTATAGTCCTAACTTCCTAACACTGCAGTAAACATGAGTATGCCGTTAGCAGTATTCTTAACATAGTCTGACTACAAATGTAGATGCTACTGCTTTCTACTGTGTGTCAGCCTTGATGTCGATCATCTGTCATAGTCTTGGAGTAGTAGCCTTACTTTTGTTTTTTTCAGAGAGCTTCTGGATGGAAGAGAGTTTGGCATCCCTGCAGGTGTGCAGCGTCAAAAGAAAAAGATTGTCTGACAGTAACAAAAAGGTGTCGATGGACAGGAGAGAGGGGTTAATGCAGGCTGCAGTGCAGCAGGTGTGTAGAACAGGGATGCCCCCAGAGCAGATTTCTTGCTAACATTCAGCACTGTACTCACAGTCTGGCTCCTAAAACTGCTTTTTTAGCAACACAATTTAGATGAAGAGGACATATCCCTCTGCAGGAATAGCTTCTAGGTCTTCAAAAATCTTTGTAATCAGAAAAAAGGACAAATTCAAGGGATATAAATTTAGGCCAGCTAAATCAAATGAAGTCGCATGTTTTTCTACATCCACCACTGAGAGAAGTCATTGGCTTTATTACCAAATAGTTTATTCAAATATTGAAATATAGCCAAAATCTGATAAAGGTAATCTTTGCAGCAATAAGATTGTGCCTCTATTTAGATTTGCGTATGTACTTATATGGAATGCGCTTTCACCTTCAAAGAGGTTCAATTTCATTTTAAATAATTAGCATTTTGATGGAAGATAGAACTTTTTTAATGCCAATGTGACATATGATTCAAACTTAGAAAAAGTAGCCATAGTTTCTACTTGGTGAAAAATATTCCAAATTGTACCATTATGCCTTTCAGAACACAGAAACATTGAGTGCAGAATTTGTCCCCCAGGATCTGACTGGCAGGTGTCAGCATATGTCATCTCAAACTGTTCAACACAGTTATGTAGCAAACAACTGCTTAACACATATTGGACCATCTTCATAAGTGTAGCTATTATAATCTTAATGCTATTGCCAATTTTTTATTTAAAAAAAAAAAAAAAAACAAACAAACTGAAAAGAATGTTCTTTTTTACTTTAAAATCTGAAACAAAACACTTCTTAGCCAATCTCTTGCTGCTCTGCCTACAGACCATGCCTTGGCATATTAAGTAAGGTATGTGTGTCCATTCTGCGGCTGTGCAGGCCAATATGACTGCAATTAATGTTGCTTTGTCATCTCCTTAGTGCCACCATCCATTTATCAGTCTTTCTCCATCTGTTCTTCCTGTCATATTCCTAAAATGTCAACCATTTTTTATGGACTACTTTTATTCTAATAAGTGAAACATGCCTAACATGATAATGCATCTGGATGTGGTTGCAGTAAAATGGATAAAAATATAATAATGGATAGCTCTGGTCTTTATCACCTTGGAAGGCTCCGTTGATTTCTTATGTAATGTAATTAAGCATTAGCTAGATCCCAAGGCCCCCAAGGCAAACTTGTGTTATTTGTGTTTAAATTCCTATATTAGTTCTGTCCAATTTATTTTTAATCCCTCATTCCTTTGCACATCAAATACTAAAAATTAATGAAAACTAGTTGAAAACATTTTTGGGGGATGTTTTTGTTTTGGGTTTTTTATTTCCCAAGGGAGTAATGCCAAGAACATTTATGAACACTATTTTTAGTGAACAAATAATTAGTTTCATTTTGTGTATTGCTTCTCATCCTAATTGCTTAATGCACCATATAATCTTTTATTTGTCCTAAATATATCTCCAATGATGATCCTAATGTCCAGTCTTGGACTCTAGATAACAGTGCAGTAGGAAATCTGGCTAAGAACTATGCAAAGTGTCTTCCTTCAAGATACGGACAGTCCAGCACATTTCTGGTGAAAAAAAGTCACACTCTTTCCTTTATGCATGGAAGTTTGAACTGTCAGGATGATGCCTTGAAATAAACAGGCTGCAGGTTTGTTGTTCTGGGGATTTTTGTTCGCAGGTGGTCCTTTAAATTGGCAGAAATAGACTTAATGAGATTTGATAGTTAAATACCAGTACTGGACAGTAGTTTTTTAACATGGAGGTAATAAATCATTGTGTAACTGATCTATCACTGTGATGCGTTCTCATCAGTTTCAGCCTTTTAAGTGAAGGTTAGGAATCATTCCAAAGGGTATGCTATTGCAAAAACAAAAGTAATATTTCTTAGCTGAGGTTCCTTTGTTTGTGTTATGAAACACATTAAAATCAGTGATTAAAATTGACCCTCTGGTGTTAACAGCTACTTGTCTAATATACATATATATATATATACATGGATTAAATTCTGGGGTGTATGCAGATGCCAAAATCTGGGTATTATTTAAGATATTTGCGATACCTGCTTGGACTCCAGCCTGTGGCATGAGTTCTTTCATCTGTTATCTACCAGCTCTGCAAGGATGTTTTGGACACCATCAGGCAACATAAATACAATTTTTTACCACAAATACATAGTTTATGCAAATGAGTTTATGTCTCTATGTCAGATTATGAATCATGACAACAAGTTATTCAAGTTCATTGACAATTGTCATCCTATTTGCTAAGGTGAGCAGGAACTTAGGTGATCCAAACCAAAATGAAAAGGTTCCTCTGTTTTTGAAAGGTTTTCTTGGATTTGATATACTTTTTGAGGATGGGAGGAAGTTTGGGTCCTATAATTTTCCCATAATATGTAGTTTCATAAACTCTTGTAACAGCCTCAAGACCCAGAGCTTCCATGTAATAATCTGAAAATTGTTCCATATGCTGTTGGAGATGTGTTGACTTTATTTCAGCATGCCCCAGACTGCATATAAGCAGTAAGTGCATATAGGTGAGATGTTGTTTGTGGCAACTAAACAGCAGAATGGAAACAGCAACCCTCCAAAAGGCGTTCCTCTTTAACTATGTTACAGATCACTCCTGCTTATTCATCTTCTAGCTTGATGTGTGTTGCATTGCTTCCAACATAAGGACATAACTTTACAAGGACGGTTCCTTTCCCCTGCAGAATCTGTCCCTCGATGGTATTTGGGACATTTGTCATGTGTAGATGTGGATACAAAACTGGTAGAGATAAGCAAGCACTGAGAACAAGTTTTCGGTGGTCAGGGTAGTTAGGTGTTATCATGGCTATATCCTTAAGCAAAGGGAAGATGCTGTGGAGCACTTTGGTGTCAGATAAGTGAAACACGGTGGAGAAGCAGCAAACACAAGAACTGTAACTGGGATTTGCAAGAAATTTATTCAAATACAGGAATAATAAAAATGTAAATGAGGGGCAGATCTGATACTTAGTGACTGTTTTATGCTATATCTTTGTGTGCATATATGTGTTACAGAATGAGTGCCCATAGGTCTTACAGATGTGAGTTAGAATTGGTCTGTTTTTTTATCACAGCCAAAAGAGAGTTAAAATCACCTGGCAGTGTGTTGAATAGCGTCATGGAAGGAGAGAGAGAAAGAGGGAAATGAAATTGCGTGTGTGTGTGTGTGTGTGCGCGCGCGTGTGTGTACAATGCCATAGCACAGTCTGAGCCAGGGCAAAGACTATTAGGGCAGTAGAAGTCAGTCACTAGTAGTAAGGAGTCCCAATGGTATGTCTACACATTTCTTTTCAGCAAATAGTTTAGACTGAATATTGGTCTGAATTCAGTGTTTAACTGTCAGTGTACAGTCTATACACACCAAATGCACTAGGTCTCCTGGGGTCTTCTGTGGAAGGAAGCGAATTCTCTACTCATTTAAGAATTGCAAAGAAGTTTTAGGCACTGACAGCTCAGTCTGAGACTTTTGGTCCTCAAGGATCTGGTAGATAGGGACAGTAGGTGATCTAAATCATCTCCTGGGCTTGGACACCAAATTCTACCCAATCCTAACTCCATCTGCCAGTGTTTCCAAACAGGTGATTAACTGCAAGAAAGATACCTTCCAAGTAGTAAAAACCAGGAATAATATTAATGGAGGACACAAAGTTAGACAGATAACATCCAGAAAAACTATGTTTTCTTTCCCTGTAAAACATCTATGAAATAAATCAAATCAGACACAGAGTATACACAGTAGTGAAGAGGTGAGCTTGAGTAGCGAGGGTATTAATCAGACAAAGAGACAACTCATATTATTCCCATTTATTTCCTTTAGTGTTCCTTTTAATCAGCCACAGATAGGAGTACTGGGGAACAGGAAGACATACAGAAAAATACAGAAAATAAGAATTATGACAGTGCTAACATAATGTTACTGATGGCTGTTCATGCTGATGCTGTTAAGTCATACAACGAAGAAATAATCTACTGTAAAGCTTTTGTACTAGAGTAAAGAGTTAAGCTTTGCTTTTGCAGGTGCTGTCATGTTCCATTTAGCACTGATATTCACCTGGCTAATCCAAAGCATTATAAAATATTTTGTGACACATAGGAATGTAAATACTAAGTTGTTGCAGGTAGCTGAATTCCATGGGTGTTTGTAATACAAAATCTGTAAAGTTAATGATTTATTAATATTAATATAATCTGTCATACATCATATTGATTATTAATCTTATTACTACACAGAATATATCACTGCATTTTATAATTTGGATTGCAAATATGAGTGATTGAAACTGGATCAGATTTAAGTCAATTCCAAAATTAGATATTGCTTGAAATATGTCAGAGATAACACTTTTTGTTGCCTTGAGCATTGATATAGTTTGTGACTTCAGTTAATTTCTTATTAACTGGATGTGGTCTGTTCTATCTTGTTCAGGTTCAGTGCTCAGTTTTGATTATCTAGTGGTGACAGTAGTAGCTACTGCTGGAAACAAGCAGGTGTCAGAATCTAACATTATGTGAGCAGGTTCTTTTACGTATTACACAAGTGGAAGATTTAATGTTTAATACCAATTTTACTTTCCTGAAGTTAGTTGATGCTCTACGGTACTTTGATTTAGAAGAATGATACAGCAATGCACTTATATCACAATGCAAGTACAAATTACATTTAATGGAGTATAGGTATAGCAATATACAGCTGAATCAGAATACAAATGTGATACCCACCATATGCTGTCATATGGTGTAACATACTCACTGTCATGAAGCTGGGCAGCTTGGTTGTCCAGAAGGAATACATGGGTTGAAACTAGCTCAGGCCCATTGCTCTGTTAGAAGTTCTTTTTGTTGGTTGTTCAGTTTTTATATTCTATGTTGGTCAAAGCCAAATCTACACCCCCCATGCTGGTCAGGCTGACTCAGGAAGGTATTTGCACTCTTCTGACAAAGTCAGGGACAAACCATTAGACAACTGGTTGGCTCACTCAACTGATATAACTGCTTGATTTGCTCAACTCGTAAAGCTAGTTGATCCACTCAACTGATAAAACCATTTGTCTAGAACAAAGGCCACCTTCTGGTCACCTTTGTGCCAAGTTCATCTTTCCTCAGAGCCGCCTTCTGTTGTAGGCATTCATTTATTGGTCACAGCAGGTTGAAAGTACTTACCATTCATACTACTATATTGCTGCTCTTCTACTTGCTCTAGTGTTTGAGCAGGATGACACTACAAAGAGAAGAACTATTATTTTAATGATTATTTAATGACATCATATTCCTGCTCTTAGATGCAAACAAGTGGGAAAAGAAAAAAATAATTAAAAAAAAAATAAATAAAACCTAGCAAGGATCTGGGAGCAAAGACTGGTGAAAGCTATCTGAAGTTCTTAGAGGTTTAACTTAAAATATTTATAGCAAATATTCACTCAGCTTGCTACTTAGGAACTGTATTTAGTTTGGGGGGCCATCAAACATAATGGGAATGAGCAAACACTTGTGGTTTTCTGTTGCAGATAAGTCTCTGTAGTTTGTCCTATTCCTACCTCTCATCCTCTCTTTGAATAGAGGAAATGAGGCAGGAGAAAGATAGTTACAATTGGATTGTTCTGGTGAACATGTAAATCATTCTGACAGATTCTTTACATTATTCATTCTACCACAGTAAGGAAAGACAGAAAAGACTCATGTGTACAGAACAGCAATCAACTTTAGTTTTCAGACAGAAGACACCATTAGTGTTATGCAGTATATAGCTAGTGCCACTTACATCTGGACAATTGTTTTTTACTGTGTAATTTTCCTAAACTGTTCATAAAATACTAAGAAACCCAGATGTTTTACAGAAAAAAAATGTAATTACCTTGAATATAGGTTCCCCATGAGGTATTTTGTCTTCCACAGTAAATACAGAAAAGTAGCATCACCTCTCGTAGAGCCACAGGAAGAAGTGAATATGCTAAAAAGCCTGTTACAGTAAAGGCAAAGTAGCTTAATTTCAATTTCATTTGTATTTAGATGTTTATGCGTGTAGTCCTATGTTAACTCAGGGCTTTTTTTTGCACTGCAATCCACACAACCACCATGCCAACTCAAAAGACTTCAGTGTATCAATTCACTCACTAAATAGGATGTTGTCACCTGAAACTTGAGGATACACGTGAAGAAGCAAAACTAGCACAAACTTTGGTTCTGTTCCCAGAAACAGTCCCAGGCTTACTCTACCATGGGCTTGCCTGCAGTACAGTGCAGGTTCATCTCCACAAATGTACTCCACACTTCTACAGTCCTATGTTCTCCTCAGCAGAAAAATAAGGTTCAGGAATGCAAGAAGGGCCTGTTCTGAGTGGGAGAAAAAGCATAAAAGGCAGTTGGAAAAGTATGTTCATTTTGCCAAAATGTGATATGAATGCAACAACAGTGAGCCACAAGTGAATCAAGGTGGATGATTTGGATGAAAATAGCTGAAGTCCAATTGGGCAGCAAATTGCAACCTCCATTCAGGAATGGTTACTAGCAGAAGTATAGGCTTGTAACAGATCTAGCAGAGTCCAGGAAAGCCTTCTGTGCCAGCAGGTATGTAGTAAGACGTTATTTCTGTTGTAAAGACTTTACCAGTTCAATAGATAATACAAGGAGGAAGAGAAAGACTGGCATGTAAAGACTTGGAAAGATTTATGCTAATGATCTCTTGTTTTTGTAAGCTGTGTAGAAAAGAGGACCTAATCCATTAGTATGTTCAGTTTCTCTCTTTGGGGGATGGAGACTCCAGCGAACACAGTTCGGGTTGACTTTGTGCTGAGCTCTCTGAGATTCTCTTTACTTTTCTTTCTCTTTTACTTTTGTTGTTTAGGCTGCTACAGCTTCAGGACTTTATTAAAAGGCAGAAAGAAAAATAACAATCCTTCTCCCACCTTTACTTTCTTTCTAGTCTGAAAGAGAGGTAGTCTCTTTTAGCTCATAAGCTTTTCAAGTTTATGTGTGAAAAGGTGAAATTACTAAAAGAAAGATAAAAATATATCAGTTATGCTCTTGGTTCTACAAAAAAATTATTCCAGAATCATTCTTACCTCTGGTCCCCAGCTAATATAAACTCACAGGAACAGATGGATGTAAAGTGACCTTTGCTATATTCCTCTCTATTATCTTTCCACTAGACAGAAATGAAGGATTTGGACAAGCTGATCTTAGCACAGTTTTCTTGTGTTGGAAATTCCTGTGGTTTCTTCCTATTGTATAATGTCAAAATGTCAAATTTAATTTAATATTGTTTTAACTTCTGAAACTTAAGAATAACCAAAGGGTCCAGAGAGCTAAAAATTAGCATTAAGATTTGTGTGACTATTTGAAAAGGAATAAAAATATGTATAATTTTTATTTGCTTTGTCATCAGTAGAATAGCAAGTTCACATTATGTGTAAATATTTCAGAAATTATCTTTATTCTTTTCTTGATTTTAAATTTCCTGTTCTGCATGAGCTGGACTTGCATGAATCAACCATATTTCCTGGTGGAGTGGATCAAATTTAGGTTTTGCATGGATCAGAAGTCACATAATTTCTGGGCATAAAGTGTTCATGGCCATAAACTGACCATATGCAGTGGGGCAGAAACTGAAATGCAACTCATTGACAGAAATTTTAAGAACTGTCATTAGTTGGAGGTCTGTATCTTACTACAAATAAAAGTCCTTGTTTTGCTTAATTTGGAACATTAAACTGAGATGGGAGAGGGAGACAAATATTTAAAAGGCATATAATCTTAAATGGAAGAACAAATCGAAAATGCTTTGCTGTTTTCAAGTGAAAATATGATATGAGAAAAGTCAAGAACCTTTAACCCTTATGAAGCAAAGTTTAGAGCACTCTTATTAAAATGATTAGCTTGCTTATTCTGGGAATAATTCCATGCACATTAGTTGATTTTTTTGGATGACATGGATGTGTAACTTTGTGGGGTTACAAGCATAGCACCTCAGTCTTTGTCCAGCAGTGTCAAGGCTTTTTCTCATCCCACTCCCATCCTCCCAGAAGTCAGTAGGCTGGGGATGGGCAAGAGTTTGGGAGTGGACACAGCCAGGACAGCTGACCCAAACTGACCAATGGGATATTCCATACCATATGATGTCATGCTAAACCCAGGGAAAGAAGGAGGGAGCGCTGATATTCGTGGTTATGGTGTTTGTCTTCAAAGGGAACTGTTGCATGTGCTGAGGTCCTGCTGTCCAAGAAGTGGTTGGACATCTGCCTACCAGTGGAAAGTAGTGAATGAATTTCTTATTTTGTTTTGCTTGTAAGTGTAGTTTTTGCTTTTCTTTTAAACTGTCGTTATCTGGAACCATATATCTTTTTGTCATCTATTTTCAGACCATCCCCTGGGAGAGGGGTGTGAATAAAGGGCAGGGTGAGTGTTTGGCTGCTGGCTGGGATCAACCCACCACAGCTGGGAATGAACACAGTGAAATTCATCTACTTACCTTCAATCAGATATATCCATCTATAAATCTGATTTATTGTCTGGAATCTTAATACTTTATGAAAATTTCATAAAGTTCTCAGGAGACATTGTATTTAGTATTATACTTTTTTAAACAAAAGTTGTTTTTCCTAGTGTGAATAACAAGTAGTTCTTCTTGGTTTACAACAGTTTAAACACTATCATGACTTAGGAATTGGATCCACTGGATGGAAAAAAAAAAACCAAAACAACAAAACAAAGCAGATTTTCGTACCTTTTCATAATTATCCAAGCCCAGAGTAATCAGTTTTTTAAAAAAGCAGACTTTATTTTAAAAATAAAGAAGACTTTATTAAGTNATTTTTTTTTTAAAATAAAAAAAATTTTTTTTAGTTTTTTTTTTTTTTTTTTTTTTTTTTTTTTTTAATGTTTGAAAGATAAATTCCTTTCAAAATAGAAGCTCATATTAGTTGAAACTGGCTTAGCCCACTGAATTATCCAACTCCTTTACACTTCCTGGCAGACACTAGAGCTATCCACACCATGGTTTGAATTTTGAAAGAAGTATACTCTTGGATTCCTATTTAGATGTTATTCCATTTGAGTTGTAGACATCTAAACATAGGTGTCCACTTGCAGATGATTTTCTGTGAGCTAGGTGTCTTAGATCACATTATAGTCAGTGAAGATCAGGTGTAAACAGTGAGCAAAGACTAGAGAACTACTTCACTTACCAGCCTATATGTACACCTACATGAGAGTGGACTGAGCTGCTCCCCCAGCTCCATTGACTGCATTGACAAGCAGCACAATTCAGCTCCCTGAAGACAGATGTCCAGTATCACTTCAGATGGCCTAGAGTATCCAAGACATTCATGTAAGTCTGGCAAATATTACAAAGGGTGTACAGGATACTAATATTATTCTACAGTGGCATCCAGAGGAGAGGTGGATTCTGTGGCATATCTCAGATGGCATTACACATGTATGATTGACTTAAATGAACCATGGTATTCTTTGACTTTATGGGAGAATAGATATTAAGGAACACTGCACATGTGAACACCTATGTGCAGATATCTAAAAACAGAAATGATAACAGAGCTCTTAAAGAATTGTCTCAAGGGTAGTAGAGAGAAAATGGGCTAGAAAATGAGGTGCAGGAAGCTGTGAGATTCTGACTGGTCATCTCCTAAGACTGTATATGGCATATGCCTGCTGCTTAAAAAAGGTAAGAGAACATAGAACAGCTGAGTTGACCTAATTACTACCATTTTAACAGAATTTCCAAGAGAACTTGTCATCTAACTGTAAGGTCAGCTAAAGTATTTCTGAGACTACTTGGTAAGCATGAGCTTACTGCAGCCTAAATATATTATCTAAAAAACCACCTTCCATTTAGGAGATGTTAAAGAAGTTAAGGATGCAGGCTATGTATTCTTTTCCTGTGCCTTCATAAGAAGAGCATCTGGTGATCAGATACCTGAGAGGTTGCTATTTGCTTTATGGTTTACACATTAATCTGAATAAAAATTACCTTTCTGTATAACCCTAAGAAAATCCTTCCTAATGTTAGGCACTACCTTCATATGAAGATTAACCAGAAATTAATAAATCTATTTACTTCAGTGCCACATTTTCAAATCAGCCCACTTATCTGAGAGCTTAAGTACTTATTTAGAGGAAAAATGACACTATCAGGCATGCTTAATGTTCTGAAAATGGAGAAAAACTCTTGTGCTTGTACCAAGAAACTCTTATATCCAAAAAAGGATGGATGCTTGTAGTAATAATCTGAAGTACATCCTTTTTTTTTTATTACAGTGTAGAAAAAAAAGTACTTAGAATATATTTCTGAATTGTATCCAGGTTCAAAAACAAGATCATGTTTAACATTACTTCTGGTTTTGCCTACTGCAATAAACTTTGCTGAAACATTTCACACTGAAAAGAGGACAGATCCCAGGTCTGAAATAGATGAAGGCTAGAGAGGAAGTTTTGTCCCTAAGTGTTGACACACAACTATATTATAGCATGGTAGTCTTCTGGGTCTGATCGTAAAATGATGTAACATAATTTTGCTTAGAATTATATAATGCAATATATCTTCATGCTATTTAATTAGAATAGTGAGGAATTTAATTTCTGAAAAATCTAATTCCAAGTGACACAACTTAGATAGGAAAACATATCTGACTCACAGAGAAAAAATATAGTAGTTGGGTAAACTGCCAGTTAGTTTTATTAGTAGTCCTGTAGTAAATCTTTCAGTATAGGACATAAAAACATTTTACATGGTTCCTATTGAGTTATGTCTGAGGCTTTCATGGCATGAAATGATATATTGAAACATGGACAGGGTATACTAAAATATCTGAAGAATGCTTGATTCAGATAAGTGTCAAGATTTCAGGGTTTTTTTCAAAATACATTTTTTTGTATGTAATATTGGCCGAGAAATACATCAGGAAGACTATAGTATTTCAGTACAATGGCAGATTAAATGTAAGGCACCACAGGGTGACAGAAATGTATCTAATATGTCACTAATTTGTACTTCTATGAAACAGAAGATTATAAAGTCATGTAGATGTTTAAAGAAAATATCTGTTGTTCTGAAACAGGTAAAGTGTATCTGTGTTACATAGCAGATAATAGTGGGGATAATGTCAGATAAAAAGATTCTGCTTGTGTGCTTTGCAAATGGATGCAAGTTTTCCTATCCTGTGAAATACTTGATGAATGTCACATTGCAAGAGGCAGCAAGAAACTGAGCTGAACAGACCACAGCTAATGGCAGAAGTATTTAGTGTGTGTCTTAAACCTTTGAAATTAATTCAACACAAGCACCTGGTATTAGAAAGAATTGGGAGAGGAGAGGAGAGGAGTTGGAAGGGACCTACAATGACCATCTAGTCTAACTGCATTATCTAATCCAACTGTGTGATCGGTTGCATGTGTCTTTTCCTTCTGGACTGGTCAAAGTGATCAAGCTTGTTATAAAATAAAAAGTGTGACATAAGAGCTGTCTGTTAGCAGGAGTAACTGCATGGATGGCTCCAAAAGCTGCCATTTGTGATGGCATGTTTTACTTACACAGTTTCTAGAAACATAAGTGGCTGTCTTATGAATAAGCCTGATGATAAAATATTGCTTGCTGCAAAAGCAAATGTAAGCTATGCTTTAGTTTTAATGTTGAAATAGCATTAAAATATTACTACTTTATCTCAGGTCAAATGTAATCTTACACAGTATGTATCTTGAGTTTCAAAAACACTTCATACAATAAGGCCACTAATAAGTGTAGGAAAAGATATGTTCTTTTCATTTCTAATCAAGGGATGTATTCTAAAGAATTCCATTGATAAGGATCTACTAACAAAGACTTGACGTTGCTAGGAGCTGCGAGTCAGAACTGAATGCAAACAGGGAACTCATTTGTAAAACGATTACCAGTGTTGTATCCCTGATCTCAATTAACTGCCAGCTGAAGTCAGATTCTCTTAATGTGATTCATTTTAACATAACAAGAGTAAATAGTTTTGCCATGCAGAACAAACTGATTATTTCGGACACATTGGAGACCTTACTTAAAATGTCAGCCAGATTATGAATTCATGCTAAATAAGTTAATGAAAAGATTAATATCAGTGACAACAGCGCTTCCAGATATAACTCCTCATTATGCCTAAAAAGAAAGCTCTTATATTTTCCTTTTTTTTTCTTTCTTTCTTTTTCTTTTTTTTTCTTTTCCTGACTAATAGACAATTTGTTTGAAATGCATAATTTCCTGTACCACTTGAAACTAATTGGTAAGTTGAGAGTTTCGTCTGTTTTCACCAAGATAAAAAAAGGTACATGTATTTCTATGGCTGACTCTTGTTGGGTTTTTAGTCCTTCGATTAAAGAGTCCATGCCAGCAGGGAAGTGTTTTTGTAATGTATAACTTGTACTCAAAATAATTTCAGAGAACATTCTCAAATTGGTTTTACGTAACATTTAACCCTCACCACTCCAATGCTTTATCAAGCTAGCTTTCTTAATGCTACAGGCTTCCATCTTTCAACGTATAAGTGGTCTTACTGATTTCAAAGCACACATTTTCTCTGTTCTTCACCAACTCCTTTTGTTTTTTCTGTTCTTTGTTGTATCTTCTTTTTTTTTTTTTTTTCCTTTTTTACTTATGTAGCTACATATTATTGTCACACTCCTTGCTTAGCCCTCTCCATAATTTTTTTCCTGTTCAAAAAAAAAGGGGAGAAATCATCAGAGCTTTCCTTTGAAAACATTCAAGGGAAAATAAAATGCTATATAAATAAGATCTCTGCAAATTATTGACATAAGCATACATTGTAGACAGGTGTGTTACTTTAAACTGTTGTCAGTCCTTACTTTCATAAGATTCATTCATCATGTTTGCTGAATTTTTTTCCAGTCTTCACATTAAGTAGGTGAAATTATTTAGGAAAAAACACATGATGGAGCATACATTATCTTATTGTATAAGATATTCATAGATCCAGAAAATGCATTTTCCCTGTTATTCAGTTAACATGGGTGGCCTACAAATGAGACTGACAGTCTTAGTATTAGTAGTAAGCTTTATATGTTCCTCTGCATGATGCATGTTTGTACATGTGAATGTAAAGGAGCATTTAATTTAACCACATCACTAAGCGTTCAAGAAACTCAGAACAACTTTTTCTGAATGTAGAATAAGTTTAAGCAGAAAAAAACAGAGACTGCAACATATTTTCTGCTAATGTATAAGAAACTTGGAGAGATAAAGTGGCACATATTCCCTAAGATATATATTTTTTCGTGACTTAAATTAAGAATTTACTGGGGAACTGCATATCAGGAAAGTATATTATATTAACATACTAAACTAAACGTAGCTCATCTTCTGGAAAATAATTTATACTTCATGTTACTGGAAAGGGAATAGCTCCATTCCTTTCTTCCACCTGCTTTGTGAATCACTGAAATTTATAAAAGGATTGTATAACTGGATAGGAATGGTTCTGCTCTCAGATATCTGCAAAATGCTATTGATCAATATATATACTAACATAAAGAAGAAGAGTATACATGAGCTTTGTAATATTCAGTAGACTTTAGTAAGCTCACCATTATGTAAAAAAATTTGGAGGGTGGGGTGAAGCATTATTTATATATGCTGGAAAACATCAACAAAACCCCTGAATCTATATTTGAAAGGTACTGCTGTAATCACTTATGAAGTCATATTCTACAGAATTGTTTAACTGTATGATGTTATACATTCCCTTGATCATGTAACATAGACTTTGCAAGTCTACCTGTTGATATTGACAGTATTGAGACAGGTACTCTAGGACCTGAATTTTCTAAAATTAGAATTTTATCAAACAGAGCAAAGTATACTTGAGTGCCTGAATATGGGTGACATATGTTTTTCTCTCCTCAAGGGTTGCACTCTTTTCCAAACTTTGTCAAAAATCTGTTTTTATGACATCTATGTAGAATTTTGTGTAAATGAGTACCAATCTCTTTTTCTTTCAAGACACATTCTGTAAATACTTACAAGAAAATGCTCACACATTACAATGTGTGGTTTTGATTCTGTTTTTCAAAGAAAGGTGAAAATCCACAAGTGTTAATATTAGGTTTTCAATATTATTAATTTCTTTACAGAAAATCTGGAAAAATCCAGGACTTTTTTTACAGAAAAATATCCCAATTATTCACTGCCCATTGCTAGAAGTGTGGTTATTTTATGGGGGTGGGGTGGGGGAAGAGATAACAGGCCCATAGACAAAAAACTTGAGGAATAGATAGGCATATATCCTTTACCATCTCTAATCCAGTGACTGTGAATATACAGTTTAAGAAAGGTAACCAGCCACTGTTTTGGCTGACTTGCTCTCCCCAGATAACATCTCCTACTGTCACTGTGATAAACAGACCACCGATCTGAAAGAGCAGAGCATTTCTTAAGTGTCTATTTCTTCTGGTTTTAAGCCCCATTAAGGAGTACAGTGTAGCTCGAGGTCATGAAGCTCCACAAGAGACCAAGTTATTCATCTTCATTATCTCAGTTTTTCCACGACATTTCAAGTGCAGACATGAACCCCTATATCTAACCAACCTAAAAGGGAGAAAATAAAAAAAGCGAAATAAACAGAACACAAATTCTGTGAGAATTTGGTGTTGATTAACAAATATTTCAAGTATACAGGTTAAATGAAATAGCTATGACTTCTTGTGTAGCTGAGACCAGCTGTCAGAATATCTTCAGCTCAAGAAGTAAATTTTCTTGTCTATTGAAATACATTCTAGTTGTGAAATAAAGCCTTTGGTGAAGGAGAGGGTTGAGTTGCAGGAATAACTTCAATCCTATCTTCTTAAAAACTGATTCTAAACTGGTGACTTGGTGTACTACCACATTTAGTAAATCAGTAGAAGAATTTTAAAGAATTCTTGCTTTTTGTATCATTAGAAGACTAAGCACAGGGTATTCCTAAATCCACAGACACTTATGTTATTATATCACATTCAGTGCACTACTCATCTCAGACTTACCCCAGCAATGACTGATCAGAAGGAAGCCAGGGAAACTAGCAACTTGAAGTTAAAGCATTAACTAGTGTGAGGGAAATTTTTATTTTTATTTTCAACAGTTTATATTTTCAACAGTTTATATTTCCAAGACTCATGCCTGTGTGCATGCTATATAAACATAAAATATTTTACTTTTGCAATCACAGTTTGAGATGCGTATTCTTGCAGGCTCTATGGAATCAACCAGCATCAAACTTCTATTTTACACTTACCATTTGCTATTTCCACTCTACATTTTATTACATTGTTGTGTCTTTTCTGTAACATGATATGAAGGGTAATGAAGTAATTAAATGACTGATCATATTTGTGAAAATAGTTTTACCCTATATATATGATTCCAGTTGTATTAAGAGTATTTTATGACACAACAAAAAATATTTAATTAAATGTGAATGAATTTTCCCCTTTATATTTTATTAATTTTCAAAAAAAAGTTAAAAGCTCCAAAAGGAGCCTTTACCTCCAAATCTGTGGCATTTTCCCTATGAGTATCCATTCGACTGCTTTGATGCATAGGGAATAGCCATCTTTGCCTTCTTTCTAAAAAGCAAGACGATTCCACATCCATTTTGATTTTATAAAGAACATAGTAGTGCACAGGCACTTGGAGCTATCCTCCTTTGCTCAAAAGTTTCATAAGTGAAGATTTGTGCATATCATAAAAATACTTTCCTATAATTTCTTTAAGATTTTCTCTATTATATATCATCTATTTGTAACAACAAGTGACATGTTTGATTAATGGGATTTGACATGACATGTCTTGCATAGAAATTTCAGAAAGGAACACTGCTCAATATTAGTCTATCAGAAATGACATGTATGTCGCCATGTGTCTAGGTTTCCAGACAAGGCCCAGGCATAGCCTCATTTCCTTGGGCATAAAAACACTGACACTCAAGTAAAAAAGATGATGCCTGTCATGTCCTCCTTTTCTCCAAAGAAACTCTTCCAAAAAGCCTCTAGGGATTTACACTTCTCTTCCAAGAGACCACAAAAGGATATTTGTTCAACACTTTGCTGTGAGAGACCTACTATTAGTTGAATCAAGATCACCTTTGAAAAGTGTGTTTGATATTACTAACAGGGATTTTGATTAAGTGAGGGATTCTTACAAAGCTAAAGAGGGAAATAGAAATAAATGTTTGTACATACACAAAAAAGTGCATACACATTTGCTTAATTTATATATATTTATAAAATTTATGTGTGAAAGAAACATTTTGTGAAAAAGCTGATTTACATAGTTCTGGATACCTGATATCCCTCCTAATTGTTGTAAATATGTAGTTTATTTTACAATGGTTTTAATCAATTCCATTAGAGAGAACACAACTATGTTCAGAAGATGAAAATATTCAAATTTCAGTGTTCTTCACTGTAATCTAAGAAAATGAGTAAATAATTATTAAGTATAATATAGTATTTAGACATTTATATATAAATGCACATATATATAAACTCATACACATATTATATATACACATGCAGGTGCTCACACATATGTTTTAATGCAATTAGTTTTGAGAAGAACAAACAGGAATGAAAAATTTGTGAGACTTTAATTGCCTTCGGGCTATAGAAGGAGTTTTAGAAATCATTACTTTCAACATTCACATGTTCAGACAGAAAAAAGCCTGAGAGGTACCTGCAAGTGCCTTCCAAGCTGGTATCTGACATTGAGTAGAACAGCTGTAATTTTTGTGCACTTTTTTTTTTTTTAAACGGCAGAAGATACTAGAGATTGTAAGAAAGAAGATCTATAAATTGTTTCTGATTTTAAGTTCAAAATCAATATTAGGCAATGGCAGTAACTTTCATACTATTATAGGTGTTGAACCCCTTTTCATGGCGATAATATGACTTAAAATGCTTCTCACCTTGGCAATAGCTGTTCTACTTTGTGGTGTATTACATAATGACAACAGGACTTGAAGTTGGGAAGAAGGTCAACTCTTCAGGCAGTGATGCCTTGGGGAAAGCAGAAAGTGTCCCCACTTCTCAGCCTACGAGCCTCTTGCATCCCAAATAGTCACAAAGCACTTCACTGCCTTAGGCTATTTCAAAGGCAGATCTGCTTCATTCTAATTAAAATATATTTACACTGCTTAATAAAAAATAACCTTTTTACAAGAGTACATTATTGTGTACAAGAAATCCCAGCAGTTCCTCTGAAAACTACTTACATGCAGCACTGTTTATTAAAGCAGTCTCCTAAGGAAATTCAAAATACTTGAATCGGGAGAAAAATATGATAAGAGATGGATAATGAACTAATTTTAGTGTTCTCAGAAAGGGAAGAAGCATGGAGGCTGCTATAGTCCTTAAAAAGTCTAAAGATGTGTACCACTTCTTCTTAGTAAATCATTCTGATTTGTCCCTGAATACTGGAATTCAAATAAATATTTATATATCCTTAATCTACCCCACTCTTATTTTGTATTAGTTTCAGAAGATGGCTATGGAATTTGGGATTGAAATTGAAGGGGAAAAAAACCCAAAACTTAAAATTGAGAGGAGAACAAGAAAAAACCACCAAACAAATCCAACCATTATTTTGTTTGTCTTCCACCTTCTTTCCTTCTTAAGTTACTGTGTTAAAAACAAAGTAAAATAATGCATGTCCATTAACCAATACTTAGCAAATGTACTTACATTATTGTCCATTTCTTCTTGGCTCTTTATTTTTAGAAACCACAATTATTCTTTTAAAGAAGGCAAATAATAAATGCTGGCATTTTTTCTAATGTTAAATACTGAAGAAAAATACTTTTCAAAGCCAAATTCGACTCTTTCATCAGAGTCTAATTCTGAAAACATGTGTGTAAGAGGCTTGAACTGTCTTATAGGATGGCACTCTTAGTCATTCTGAACTTGTGATATACTGAGAGTTATGTGATAATAATTGAGTTTCTGAGAAAAAGGAGATGAAGTCTTGTCATGCAGTAAACCAGTAGCCTGAGAAAACGTGGTAAAGATACAAAGGAAATAAGTTGAAATTACTGGTAAGAAAATTAACCAAACAATAATAAAAGTTAATTTAAAAGAAAGATTCATAAAAATACCATAGGAAGAACGATGGTATTTTTTCTGTCAGTAGTCCCAAAAAATGAAATCAACAGTGCTGTAACAGTGGTACCTTATATGTGTTTCTTTTAATTTGAGCAATTTAACAGCTGAAGCATAAGCAAACAAAAACTAAAGTTATAAGGATACACATGCTGACATGTCATTCATAATGTTCTGCCTGTCTGGGGCAGAGGGATCGTGCTTACCTTGTGGGATAACAAAATCTGTGATTGCAAAAGCCCGAAAAAGGTTTTGTTGGTGTTGAAGAGTTGAAGGAGATTGAAGAGCAATGTGGTTTCAGACAGCAGAATGTTCCAGATTGTCTCCATTTATATAATTGTTGTTGACTATGTAAAATGTAAACCAATCTCTAGAAAAATAAGGTAGAAGAAAAACATAAAAACTTCAAAGGTATTTTAATTTATGAAAACAAAACAAAACAAAGCAAAATTGTATAAGCTCAGGTGCAGCATGGGACTTCTTATAAATTAAGCAGCTAAACTGTTCTAAAAATAATAAATTTGTCTGATTAATTACAAGGTTTGTGTCACATGAACTTAAAACTAATGAACTTATTTTCTTCACATTTTTCATAGATCTACTTAGAAGTTAAAACCTGAATCTTGAAGTCACGTAAATTCAGATCATATTATGCATTCTTTAACTATTCTATAATTTGACAATAAGTATTGTACAACATTTATACTATTATGTTGAGAGGCTTTTTGTAAAAAGGAATACACACAGGATAGAAGGAAAAACTATCTAAACTTTTTTCAAAAATCTTGCTGCAGTTTTCCTGTTGTGGCTTAAAACAATACGGTCTTAACTTTGGATCACAGTAATTTTAACTTGCAGTATCACATTACAAGTGTAATTCTGCATTTCTTATCCGTAGAAGTTCTGTTGATTACTACTTGGTTTAAATGCATCAACCTTCTGAAAACTCCCAACTGTCACCAAGACCTTTGGAACTCAGATCTTCCTAACTGAGGTCCAATGCTTTCACCAGGAGTGCAGTGGGCATGCAGTGACATGTGGCCACTTCCAACATGGGGAGAGGGGGTAGAAGTTCATTGAACAGCAAAGTGGTCCACACAGCAAGTAAGGACATAATTCACACCTTATTTAGTATAAAATGAGAGAAGAATTATAAGTTCTACAGAAAAATGTTGTTATTCATGTGGAATATTGGGAAAAAAAAACCTACAATCTTATGATTTTAACATAAGTACGCTAACATTGACATTTTTAGCTGTGAGTGTTTTTAAAAAATATACTAATTTTGTTTAAGAAATTGCATTCTATTGCAGTATGCCAGGCTGCGTTTGTTTTCATTTCAGATAATTTGTTCCTGAATGTAATCCCCAAGAAAACACAAATGGTTTAATGAGAGCTTAAACAAACTCAACACTTTCTTAGAGAGTACCTTCAAGTTTTTTATGCAAGCTAGCTGATTTTCCGTGACCAAACTTTGGTTTCATATTGAGACACCAGACTGATACTTTCAACAATAAATGTCTAAGATGTTTCATAGGAATTATGACACTAATTATTCTACATTTTTCCAAACATTTTTATTAGAAAAAAGGAAATTAAATGTGGGTGGATTTCAGTTCAAAGAACTGAACTTGTAAAACCATCTATTAAATCACCTCAATTTTTTTTTCTAGATTTCTTAGGAAACATTATCTATTACTGAAGTCTTGTGCAATTTAAAGTCTATTTTAACAACTGTTTTGGTTGTAAGATAGAAGCAAACTGCTTCATTAACCAGAATTAATGTTTACTAAATAGCTGTCCTTTTAACTGGCTAGGGTTGCTTGAATTTAGTATATAGAATCATTCCCCTATTCTCTGACTTTTTATAGAGGAATATCCTTTAAAAATAATTCATCTAAATTGTACTCAATTTCAGATGAAGTCTTAGTCTCACTGAAGAATGGAAACTGTGTAATTGGCTTTAAAAAGGGTGTTGAGTGGTTCTCCATATAATACTTGTGTCTGCAAAAACAAGGTAATTAGAAACAAAGATTTTCATATATTAAAGCTGAAGTGGGAGCTAGGAATGAATCTTTTTTTTTATTTTCCTGCTGATGGAGAAAATGATATAAAGCATTGAAAATACCAGTGTGTGATGTGTTGTCGGGCGGGCGGGGGGCAATGCTGACATAATGCTTGCTGCCTGGTAGGACAAGTCTTCAGCATCCCGTAGAACCTACTCAGACTTCTTGATCCTTCCTGCACCTCATTCAGAAACTGCAGAAAGATTTAATGAAATCTTCTCTGGAGTGAACAACCCCAACTCTCTCAGCCTGTCCTCACAGGAGAGGTGGTCCAGCCCTCTGATCATCTTCGTGGCCCTCCACTAGACTCGCTACAATAGGTCCGCCCCTCATGCGAGACCTGTTGCCTCCTGGCGGGTCCCTTCCAATCTAAAACATTCTATGATTCTGTGATTCTATGATTGATTCATAATGCTTCTGCTAGTGTCTTTGTCATAAAGTTATCTTGTTTTGACAAAAACAAAGAAACAAAGAAACAAAGAAACAAACTCTGTATCTCATATTCTACAACTGGCACTTTTATGATATTCTACAGTAATATATCATCAATTCACTGGTCCACTCATAATGTATGAAAGTTAATGCGCAATCAACATACCATGATTTTGATGATGACTTGCTGTAATGAATTACCAGGGCAATGCCAGCAGGTGCATACTAATGAATGATTCTATCACTGTGGCATGAATTTCTTTCCTGTTTTTACAAGCAAGGAACTTGCTGAGGATGGTCTGACTGTTTACTTCTGATAGAAGGGGAACTCTGAGTGGTAGGAATGGGATTCTAAAACCCTACTGTTACTGCATTTGTGCTTTCAAAATCTTGTTGTTGACATAGAGAGCCACTAGCAATTCCACCTTACAGTTATAAAAAAAATGTGTGCAACAAAAAGGCTATTTTATTTTTTTTTTGGGGGGGTGGG
>VXBL01007582.1:279935-304197 GCA_013400195.1 Aramus guarauna | reverse complement strand
TTTTTTTGGGGGGGGGGGGGTATGCCATCAAAGTGTTATGTGTATATTCCAAAACTGAAACTCATTTTTAGTGCACATTTTCATTGGAGTTTGTGGTAGATGATATAACAATGGCAAGCAACCATAAATTGGGGCTTGAGAAGTTCACATTATATATATATAAAGATTAACCTAGAGAGTAAGGCAGCACTGGAAAAGACTGGTCAGAGATTATGTAAAGTCTCCATCCCTGGAGGTTTTCAGAAGCTGGATGAACAAAGCCAAGGCTGAATGACCTATCACTCAGATCAGCTCCTCCAAGGTCCAACCAACTTTTCTATTAATCTGAGTTATTGTAACTAAATACATTAGAAAACCCTTATCCTATGTATGTATCTATATCTTTTCTCCAATGACAACAGAATTTCCTTTGTCTAAAACCACTTAGTATTTACTATGATACACTGTGAAAATAATCTGTAAGATTATTAGTTGCCCATTTGTATATGGAGTGTAATTCATTATTAGATATAATTAGAGAATTAGTTAAGATCTTCCTTTTTTCTTGAAGTGGAATATGAATTCCTACTGCCTTCATTAAATCATCATATAAATAGTATTGTTCAGCAAGTATACATCTGTATAACAATAAAACGTTTGAGGTGGCATATTTTAAAACACTGAATAAACCAGTAAGCCTCCATAGCAACTAAATAATCAAAGCTGAAATGGCTTTTCAATCAAAATTTTTTTTCTTTTTTTTTAAATTAACATAGACAGGTTTTTCATAACTGTTCAATCTATAGGATGGAAAGACAATTACAGACAGTAATTACAATTTTACCATAATGACAGCTTCAGACAATAGTAAGAGCTAGATTCTTAGACTTTGGGGAGCACAACCTTAAGAGATACATTTCAAAGAGAAATACAGATTTCTCTGCCAGGTCTTCTATACACATTTACTTTATCTTTTGTAAATTAAAGTAAGAATCAACCTTACTGAATTACAGTCTCTCAATAACAATAAGAACTGAGTAGTAGCAAAACATTATTGAGATGTTCATTTTTGCTGTAACCAGTAAAAAAGGCTTATGTAAGGTGATTAACTACAATGAACACAAAGGAAGAGTGATCACAAGCAATATCTCTGTCCAACCTGGAAATCAAAAAACCCTCAACAATACAAAGTAAGTCAAAATGAGTTTTTGGCTCCTGATTTTATACATTCATTAGATTTTCTAAAATGAAAAATATATTTTATAAACTCTGTTTAACAAATGCATTCCTAATGCATTTACAAATACCTTCCTGATAGAAAATTTGTAGCGGTTCTTTTGTTTGTTTGTTTGTTTGTTTGTTTTTTGTTTTGGTTTTTTTGCATTTGTTTGCAGTATTGCACAGTAGGTTTTGCCATCTTATGGACAGCTAGAAAGGAAATATTTGACACTTTTTAACATTGTTCTTTATGCTTATTTGATGACCAGACATCATCAGATTGCCAACCACTAAAAAGGACTACAGCTACATTATCTTCTGTTACCTTCTGAAAGAAATGTCCAGAAGACACTTTGATATTGTTCATGTCTACTTTCAAGTTTTTCACAAATGAGAAACTGATGAGAAACTGGTCGATGAGGAGCTGATGAGAAACTGGCGGATGGTGACTTCCTTACAGTGTTACTTAGTCCATATCACTGGTCATAAAGCCAAGTTAAAAACTGCTGTCACTACCTCAAAAAAAAAAAAAAAAAAAAAAAAAAAAAAAAAAAAAAAAAAGTGTCTGACCTCTTTAATATGTACAAAATTTGCACATAGAATAAAACCTAAACCAAACCAAAGTTAAATTAAAAAAAAATGCTTTGAAGAACCATTCCTATAAATAATCTAATAAGTGCTGCTAATACATTTTCAAAAGAATTTTGAAAAAAATATTTAAGTTTCATAATTTCATGATCAAGACTTTTATTATTTTACACATAGAATTTTAATGTTCTTCAGATTTGAAAAAAAAAAGTCTGATGTACTATTTTGGTACCCATTTGTTATGAGCTCTTTGCAGTCTCCATCTCTAATCATTTGCGCAGAGCCAAACTGAATGTGTTTGTAGTTTCTCACTTAGTCAGTAGGCACATGGTAAAAATTAAAGTGTCCTGCTTAAAAAATTTAGAAATAGATCTTTTTGTTCATCTGCCATAGCTTTTCCTACTTTAATGAGATACTGTAATGTAAGGTTTTCCTCTGGGAATCCCGAAGCATAAGGAGAAATTGTGTCTACTCTGGGTGTTGTATAAGTGGTAGAATTTAACTTTTGCAATCAAGCACAAGCTGTACAGCTTAGAATAGTGTCAAGGCTGAGAAAAACTTTCTAAAAATGAAGGAACACTGGGATTTAAATACCTGACAGACTTGAAATCAGACAAGCAAGAACAGTGGAATTTCAGCCATTACTATTTGCATTCTGTGGATCTCATCTGAAACACTGGCATTGATAAAGCATCACAATTTTCTTTGTTCATTTCATACAATTTTCCCAAGTTCTTACCATAAAAGGAACTACAATTCATTTAGAAGGGGACTGTAACTGCGAAACAGATTGATGATGTGGGAACTGTAGTTGGCCACAGTTAGTTTCAGATGTAGGAATATTACCCAGGCATGGAAAGCTGGATTTCTAGTTAGATTTTCACTTATTTTGATCATGCATTGGAGAGATTTGCTAAAATGGAAACTTTCAGCTGCTGCCAAGAAAAATCTAAGTTACTTGGGGGCTTTTTTCAGAGCTTTCCAGTGCTGTAACTATTTATGAATTTATTTTTTCCCACTGTAAAAAACTCAGATCATATTAATTCACCAGGCCTTTTTTTTTTTTTTTTCCTCTTTTTTCCTTCTTGCTCAAAAACCTTTTATGGGTAACCACTAGAAATACAAACTCATAAACATTNGGGGATGGGGAATGGGGGTTGTGATCAATTCATCACACGTTGTCTTTGACGCTCCTTCCTCCTCAGGGGAAGGACTCCTCACACTCCTCCCCTGCTCCAGCATGGGGTGCCTCCCACAGGAGACAGTCCTCCACAAACTGCTCAAATATGAGTCCTTCCCCCAGACTGCAGTTCTTCACAAACTGCTCCACCATGGGTCCCTTCCATGGGGTGCAGTCCTTCAGGACCAGACTGCTCCAGTGTGGGTCCCCAGCGGGGTCACAAGTCCTGCCAGCAAACCTGCTCTAGCATGGGCTCCTCTCCATGGGTCTAGAGGTCCTGCCAGGAGCTTGCTCCAGCATGAGCTTCTCACAGATCACAGCCTCCTTCAGGTGCCTCCACCTGCTCCAGCGTGGGGTCCTCCATGGGCTACAGGTGGAATATCTCCTCCACCAATAACCTCCATGGGCTGCAGGGGAATAGCCTGCCTCACCGTGGTCTTCTTTATGGGCTGCAGGGGAATCTCTGCTGTGGCACCTGCAGCACCTCCTCCCCCTCCTTTTTCACTGACCTTGGTGTCTGCAAGGCTGTTCCTCTCATGTATTCTCACTCTTCTCTCTGGCTGCTGCTCCACAGCCATTTTTTCCCCTTCTTAACCATGATATCTCAGAGGCACTACTACCGTCACTGATGGGCTCAGCCTTGGGTAGAGAAAATATAACAAAAGGCATGTGGGTCAAGATAAGGACAGGGAGAGATCACTCACCCATTAACCTCATGCTCAAAACCAGCTCAACATGGTAAAATTAATTTAATTTATTTCCAATCAAATCAGAGTTAGGTAGTGAGAAATAAAAACAAATCTTAAAACATTTTGCTCCCATCCCTCCCATTTTCAAGGAATTAAATTCTGAACCCACTATTTTTACTGGGAATTTTATGATAGATTTTGGAGGGGAAAAAAAAAAAAGGCAGAAACACTTAAAACATTAATTTTCTTTTTTGTTATTTTCCTTTACTGCTTATTCATGAAGCTTCAAAAATATTTATAATATTTATAAACAGACAATAATATAATATGAAATATAAAAATATTTATTCATATGGTTAAAAGTTGATTGTTAATTAATTCAATCTCTACTACATTTTTTATTCCAACAGATAACAGGACAAGGTATGATTATTTTAAAAATCTTATTCCACTACAGTATCAGGATAATTCAGTATTTATTTTTTTTTATAAATCAAAGATGACATCACATCTCAATATTGTTATGTTTTAGATTTGAGTTATCAAATGAAGTGGGATATTTTAGACTTTTTTTGTTTGTTTTCAAAAAGTATGACATAATTTAATGGTAAATTAATATATTTTTATAACTTCCTGGAAGGTTTTCATGGAGGAAAAGATTAATTGGAAGAAAGACATTTTAAAGGGTACAGTTCTTAAAATTTCATCCATCATTTCTCCTCCTTCCACCAGAGGTTATCCTTATGGAAACTTTATAGCCCATATTAAAAAAAAACAAACCAAAACAAAACAAAACAAAACAAAACAAAACAAAACAAAACAAAAACCACTTTAACAATCTGAGATAAATTTTTATCTGCATTTGAACCTGTCCCTGTGTTGATCCTTGAGTGACTCTAAGGGAAATTGTGTCAAAGACATAACTTAGAGTGGCTTGAATCTGAAAAGGACAGCTACTGGTAGCTGAGTTGTCAAACACATATATTTGGTGAGCATTGAATTATTACTTTGGTACCAAAACAAAACAAATACCATCTCCACAGGACAAAGTAAAGTGTAAGGAGATTCCAAGACAGCACAAAAAAGAGCTTTTCCAGGGTTGAGTTCTCTGCATGTACCTGCTTCCCATTATCTGAAGAAGGTTCCTGACAATTATTGCATTCTTTGTGATAAAAAGGATGCAGAAACGGAGGTACTGTATTTCTATCCATATAACAATGCTTTTTCCTATTTAGATTTTAATTGTATAATTTTGTAACTTAAGACTATTAAATTCCATAGAAACAATGCAAGCATTAATACATACATCATCTGCCTACACTGTGTTAGTAAAGTTGTTTATCTTCCAGGGATCATAGAATCATAGAACCATTTTTGTTGGAAAAGACCTTTAAGATCAAGTCCAACTGTTAACCTAGCACTGCCAAGTCCACCACTAGACCATGTCCCTAAGTACCACATCTATGTGTATTTTAAAAACCTTGGTTTAGTTTGGATGGACTTAACATTTCACGTAGTAGCTCATATGTTTTGGATTTGTGATCAAAACAATGTTCATAACACAGGGATGTTTTAGCTACTGCTGAGCAGTGTTTACACAGAGTCAAGGACTTTTCTGCTCCTCACATGACCCCACCAGTGAGTAGCGTGAGGGTGCACAAGAAGTTGGGAGGGGACACAGACAGGACAGCTGACCTCAACTGTCCAAAGGGATGTTCCATACCATATGATGTCATGCTCAGCATATAAAGGAAAGAAGGAGGAAGAGGACGACATTTGGAGTGATGAAGTTTGTCTTCGCAAGTCACTGTTACGCATGATGGAGCCCTGCTTTCCTGGAGATGGCTGAACACCTGCCTGCCGATCGGAAGTGGTGAATGAATTCCTTGTTTTGATTTGCTTGTGCATCTTTTGTTTTATCTATTAATCTTTCTTTATCTCAACCCAGGAGTTTTCTCACTTTTACCCTTCTGATTCTCTCCTCCATTCCACCAGGAAAGGGGTGAGCAAGTGCATGTGTGGTCCTTATTTGCCAGCTTGTGTTAACACATAATTTTCTATTTAGAATTTAATTCTATATATTTGTAACTTCAAAGTACTCAATTCCATAGAAACATTTCAAGCATTAATATGTACATCATCTGCCTTCATTGTGTCTGTAAACCTGTTTATTCCCCAGGGACATTAATGACTGCTACAGTCTGGCTCTGTTTATAGGCAAGAGAGCATGTGAGAACATTGGATTTAAAAGGGGGAAGGGGGTAACATACTTCTAAGCAGGGCTCCAGACTGAATAACACCATTCTGAAACACAGAGTACTTCATTTCTCCAGCTCCCTGACCACAGCTGATGTAACCATAACTTCTGAAATTCTCTTAACATATTTACAGACTATCACCCAAAAGTAAGTATTCAGGGATCTGATATCCATTATTTGAGCTACTACTTTGATCATCCTCCTTATACCTGTCTCTTGTGGAAATAAGAAGTGCAATGGATCCTACTACTTGGTTAATAGTCCCAGGTAACTTGTTTGCTCTACCATTCTTTTTCTTCCCTTTCTGGAATATAAAGGTTTATAGATTGACACATACCCTCTGGAATATACTCTGATCTGCAGACATGTGGTTGAGGCACTGACTGTCTCTTTTCTGAATGCAGTTGCCATTGCCCTGATACTTTTCAGTTGTTTGGCTCTTAAGGGCACTTATTATAAAGAGCTCCAATGCATCTGTAGATCTTGTGGAAGTGATAAGGTACTGGCCCATAAACTTATGGAATATTCTAGTTTATTCCTGCATTCAAAATGCTTTTGACCATAAATGGAGCAACCATGTACTTGGCACAGACTTGGAAACAGTAAATATGAAAATTCTCAACATGCGCAAACAAGACAAATGGTCTTCCCACAAAAGAAGAAAGAACACTTTCTGTCAGTGGCATCATTCTCAGTTAAATACAGCTTTACCAACACAGAAAGACAGAGAAGTCAAATTTTTCTGTTTATGCCACTTATGTCTACATAAATCTTAAATTCAGTAACAAAGAAGCTCTAGGTTTTAGTTATGAATTTGCAGCTATGAGATACTAACTTACTGCATATAAAAATTTGGTAGACAGAGCAATAGACTTCATTTGCTTGTGAACAAAGAGAAAGTTTATTAGCTTAGGCATAAACCTATATTCTCACCTACTTTGCAGTTTGGAGAAGAAAACTTGATTTTCTCCATACCCATCCCCATAGATATATTATAAATCTTGGAGGAAAAAGAGGAACTTTATTTTTCATTTAGCTTTTCATATTCTTTGTCTTAGATAAGCTGTGAGTTTGAATCTCATTTCAAGTGCAAGATATTCCCATTCTCACCAGAGGAAATATTGTAATATAACACAGGATTCTGGATTCCACTGTTCAAATCACATCCTGGTTCCATTCTGTAACTGGGCTATTGAGCACTGCCCTCTCCCCACCACACTAGCCTTTTGTGACTCTATTCTATCAGTCCTCTAACCAGTCAGTATTAATGAGAAGTGAACAAATTTAGCATGGGGTAAATTAGTTTCAGCTTTTGAATTGAAGAGAAAGAGAGAAAAACAAGAATTAGATTGTTCAGCTACCATCACTGGACCATCAAAATGGCCACTAATTCTTTCTTTTGCATAAAAATCTCACATTGTATTTTTCCCACATTTTCTCTTTGTTTAAATTGAGACCTCACTCACATCTAAGAATCTCACTCTATTTTATCACAGAGTCTGTTCCCATGCTAACAAAAAGTAGGATCTTTGATCCAAGAATTTTGATTTTCCACCATACCTATAAGTGGTAATTAAGGATAGCAGGTCATATAAGGAAAACAGGTGTATAAGCCAAACAAATCTGGCATCTGAAGAAACATTCATTAGGGACAAGTACTCCCTCTTCAGAAATTCTGCCTCATTAAGGGATAATCAGGAATGCATCAATAAAGTGACATAACTGATTACTTGTGCATCTGCCTCAATAATTTTTGTGCTGCTTAGGCCTGCCAGCAGCAGCAAGCGGGAACAAATTGCCACTGCATTATAATGTTAGATTGGTATTAGTGGAGTTACAATTGATGATTTTGTGTTGATTTAAATGGTAAAATCTTATAGAGTTGCTTTATGCAGATGCAGTTGAACTTGATGCATAGATGATTGCTGCTGACACAAAAATGTCTATAAAGGTCATTAATAGACTAAAATCTGAATTCTCTTGAAGAACATCATTATAATTTGCATGATTAATATTAAAGAGTGGCTGTTGTATAAGCAGAAGTTTCTAAAAACAGCATCTGTGAAGCGTCGCTTAGCAATACTTATGTATATTTAGATACAAGGATATATGTTGGGACAAAATTAAAGGCTATAATTTTTAAAAAGCAAAAATAAAATTCAGAATTGTTGAACTTTAACTTAACTTTAAAGTACATAGACATAATATACTATATGAAAAGGAAAAAAAAAAAAAAAGTTTGGGGTGGTTTGTTAGTGGGACAGGTGGTTTCAAGTTGCCTGTAAGTGAAAGGGAAGAAAAAGCAGTGAGAGTCTATTTTCTTCAAATTACATGTGAGTGGAAGGAAGAACAGTAAAATAAAACATCCTCAAAATATCAGTTTCAATAGTCCAAGGGAGGTAAAAGACACTCTAAGAGCTCTTAGGCATCTATAAGTCACTAAAATTTTATATGAAGAAAACTTCATTTTGGTGTCACAAGATGATCAGAATCCAGTGTCACTTCACAGACATGCCTAAGATATTGAGGATGACTTGCCTGATTACTGTTTTTATTGTCTTCTATCATGGAATTATTGGTCCAGTTCCACTAGTGTAAATTTATTGACTTCAATCAATTGCTGCTACAGATTTCCTGCATATCTTTGGGTAGAATAGATAGACTCAAAACCTCAAAGAGAAGTAGACATTTAAATCCAATTGACTTTTAAGCTTAGAAAAGTTGTTATTCATTGAACAAAGCATTGCAAGTTACTGTATTGTATTTCTAATTCTTTGGTTTAGCCAGACAAAAATAATAACATTTTAAAAGAACAGACCTAGGGCTCATTTATTTAGTATTTGAGTTCTGACTAATTAAAATTATTTTTTAATAACAATAACAACAACAACAACAATAACAACAACAAAACCAACAACAACAATAATATTGAATATAATTAGGGGGTATGGTATATTTTTAAAAGCAGAATCCGGATTTCACATGAGTTCAAAGTAGGACCTTTAGGGAAACCCATCATATTTGACTTCAATTATGACAGCACTTTTAGAATAAACTGTTCTTATAGTAGGAGAACAGACTTCTATGTAATGATCTTGGATTGCTGAGACACATTTACAGGTTACATGCTGCAGTCATTGCAGTCATCAATGTTATCTTATGACAGTCATGTAATATTCAAAGTAACTATTAAAATACATTCTGTAATTCAAAGAATACCACAAACAGTGGTGTACATTGTGAGGACACTGTTTTCTGGAAGTTGGGAAGATAATTAGAAAGAGAAAGCAAGCTTGAAAAACCTGAGTAAATCCTGCAATTTTACTGCAAAAGATCAGGATTCCCTGATTTTTCCTGAACTCTTATCTAATTTATATACTGTATTCCCAAACTTTAACCTAGATTATTCTAAATGTTAAAAGAACTTACTTTTTTTTTTCCTGAAGTGTCCTTCATAACTCTCACGTTCTTTCACCATATTATTGAACTACCTATCAAAGTATTTGATTAAATTACTGATTCTTTACTTACCAGAGACTGACCTTAAAACTCTCCTCAGATTTGCTGTGTCATACAGAACATAAGCAAGTGAAAGGGGTTATTACACAATACACTTCCATTAGCAGACAGGTCAATGAAGCATTGAGAAATATCCAGCTGGTAATGTGTTTTAAATTACATACCCTTATACATGTGCTTTCTAATATTAGGAAAATTGCTACCCTCCCCCTTATACTCAGACAAAAGGAATTAATGTAATCTCACATCGGGCATTTCAGTTATTCAGAACATAATCAGGAATATCAATTCTCTAATAAAAAAAAAAAAAGAAAAAAGAAAAAAGCAAGGGTTTCATTTTGTAGCATAACAGAAGCAGAAAATCCAGATATAGATGATTCAGACAATAAAGACAAACACATTTCTGCCAAATTAAAATTATTTCCTTCGGTATCTTGACTCCTGTTGAGTTCCCCTGTTAAGTCTCCCAACAGAGTGCTATCTCAGGTCATATCCCCAGAACTACTGATAGGCTGTAACCCTTCTTTTTTTTTTTTTTTTTCCCCCAAGGATCTCTCCAGCATATTATCTAAGCTCTTCTGTCTGTCTGTTCCCTTTCCATAGTTTCCTATTACTAATATAGAGTTTCATACTACTAAATTCTTCAAGACTCCAGATTATGTCGTCTTTTATACCTAAAAAAAAAAATCAGCAGGGTAGAAAGGACCCTGGAGAACACCGCATGTCTGAGCTGTAAGGAGGCAAGTGCAGCAGAGGTCTTTTGCGTGGAAACCAAGTGGTGGGAGAAGCAGGTGTGGTCTCATCCGCACATGGAGCTGAAGTGTTTGGGCATACACTTGACCCCAGAAGCTATGACACATTCATTGGTACTATGGGGTAAACCTACCTAATTAATTCCAGAAATACCTTCAGACTGAATTAGAATAGAGAAGATGGAAACATAGTGTTTTCACATGAAAATGAGGAAGTGAAAAGTTTGTAGAAATTAGGTGAAATAATGAGGGACAAAATGTTGTTTGGTCCTTGTTATTCCTCGAGGAGCATAGGGCTGCAACAACACTATGCCACCGAACCCGGTGGCAATTTCTGTAACAGATTTTGTTTTTTACATGATTGGGTTGTTAGCCCAAAACAAACCCCCCAACCTGGAGGGCCAGGGTGCGACATTTTAGTCTGGCCTGACAAGGCACGCAAGCCACCACACCATGACAAGGTAAGTTGCACCAACTAGTGGTGGAAGGGACAAAATAGGAAGGTAGAATTGAGGGAAATAGGAAGACTGGAAGGTGTTGAGAAACCTACCTGCATGATACCTTTAAATGTAACCACACAGACCATTATTGAACTGCTGCTATCTCTCACACAGTCCAAAAATCACTTGAAAACACCACAGTGATGTGCTGTAACCTGCTGTTAGCCTTTAATAAGATTAAGATATGTATATGCTGACCAGGGTCTCCCATTGGCATGCATATTAGTGTATGGCAAAAAAACCCCAAACAAACAAAAACAAACAAAAAACCCAAACAAAAACAAACAAACAAACAAACAAACAAACAAAAAAACCACCTAACTAACTAACTAACTAAATAAAAATCCTTTTTTTTTTTTGAGTGCCTGTTCCCCCTGTTCAGTACAAGAGGTCTTCCACAGGTGATTTGACCTTCTATACTGGCAGAAAAAAAATCACTAATTAACATTTATTAAATATTAGTGCTTGCTTTATAAGGTTTGGTAATGCAGTGTATTAATTTTAAACAATAGGCTAGGTATAACATTTCTAATTGTAACGTTCTCACATTTACTTTAAATATAGGTAAGATCTAAGGGAGAAATTACTATCTCTGCAGATTAATCATTCCTTGGTAATTTTGTTTGATTCTTTAATTAAGACTAACTTATAACTGACATAATGAAATTTATTTCATTTCTAGTGCAAAAGGATCTTGAGGCTAACTTCATAAGCTGCACACTTGCAGTTTAATCTTGTGACTGTGACACTCTGCATCTGATTTTAGGATCCTCTACCTACTTCTCAGTTTGAGGGTGTCAGATCTTAATACAGGAGATGTTCTGGACCACAGAAATACAGTTTTGCTGACTGTTTGAATACCCTATAATTAGGTATTGCCAAGGAACCAAAGTGTCTGAGTACTGAGGAAATAGTTCCAACATGAAGATTAATCAGCTGTCAATAGTCACATGAATTATTTCTTCTTCTTCTTTCATTTGCAAGTAAATTAATGTATGTCAAGCAGAGGTTTATGGCATGAGTCCCAGTCCTGATATGTTGGTCTTTGCCATGGAAGAAATCCAGGAGTAATTCAGGGAAAACACTCAGTCTTCAGTCTTCAAGAAAAATAATGCCATCGTTCAGCAGTGACTAACCTCACTGCTTAATTAAGGTAAGAAGTTAGTGATCTTGAAGGGAGTGGTATCCTGTACCTTACAAAGCTGACATTAATTGTACAACAGGTAACTAATGGAGGAGCAGAGAGCAGAAAATAGTTCCACATCCCCTGTCCTTCCCTCCCCTCTCAATCTTGTTCTATCACATTCTTTCTTGTATCTTCCTTCTGAAAAAGCTTTTTATCTCTAAATCTTTAGAGCTATATTTTATACATTCTATAATATGAAAAATTATCTCAGGTCAGTCCTGAGAATCCAAAGATTTTTCAGACTCAGTATCATAGCTCCATTTTCTGTCATGTGCTTGTGACTGTAAGAACCACATAACTATGTATGACATAGGCATCAAATTCAATATGCTGTGCAGTCATTTTTTGTTAATATGCGTAAAAGGTGTTGGGTTGTTTTTTTGTTGTTGTTTTTTGTTTGTTTGTTTGTTTTGTTTTTTTTTAAAGAGTGCCAGAAAGATTCTTTATTATCAATACATTTTCTTGTGATTTAAGTGTTCAAAATATCATCTATACAGACTTGGACTGTTGTTTCATACAGATGTGACTGCACCAGTAGATCATTTATTACAAAGCTGATCTTAAGGTTTCATTATTAAAATACACAAGACAATCAACAAAGAAATCCACACTTTTCCACAGATTAAATTTACTTTTTACAAGGGAAGATTGTTCATTTGTATTCCCTGTGAATTGGAGTCAGTGAAAGGATTAATTTGTAGCAAAGAAAATTATGGTTAGAAGTTAGGAATAACATTCTAACAGCAAAGACAGTTGAGCACTAGATTAAACTGCCTCTGCAACCTGCATCAGTGGAGGTTATTGCTAATACTTGGGCAGGTTTTGAGTTTTGAACTAGATGTGATAAATTTAAATGATAAATAACTATATACAAAAATAAATCTAAATTCAGAAAATGTAATAAATTAGATTTGCAATGAATGAGCTAATGTTGCTTTCACATCTGCAAAAATCAGATATTGTTAATACTTGTGCTGGAATTTAAGAGCTGAGGCTCCACTGTAACTCAAAGGTCATAGTAGTGAACCATCCTTACAAATCAGGATCCTTACAAATTATTTCTTGCTCTGCTTTCTCTTCTACTGTTTGGGGTTTTTTTTGGCATTAACAAGGACTAAAACTTGTGATGTAGTCAACAA
This sequence comes from Aramus guarauna, assembly GCA_013400195.1. Taxonomy (NCBI): domain Eukaryota; kingdom Metazoa; phylum Chordata; class Aves; order Gruiformes; family Aramidae; genus Aramus; species Aramus guarauna. The sequence continues at coordinate 291,189 of VXBL01007582.1, read as the reverse complement.
CTGTATCTAAGGATTAAGGCAAAATTAATGTTGCATATTGAAATTCTATCTTAGACATCAATGTTGATTCTTCCATTAATGTCAAGACAAACCATAGCAATTACAACTGAAAAAAAAGAAAGAATAGTTATTTAACATAAACTGAGAAAACAGCAAGGTGTTTTTTAACTGCACTGATGAAAGAGGAAACTATAGTAGTCAGCTGAAATGCTTTGCAACCATGACAATAAATCATTAACAAGAAGAGATCATAAGTGAACCAAGTTCTGATGTCATTTTCAAATGGCAGCAATGAAGTGGAAAATTGTTATACTATGGAGAAGAATGTTCACTAGTACTAAAATAAATCATTTACTGAATACTTTCACAGTTTAAATTAAAATCATTTATAATTAAGTTTAAAGGAACTTTAAACATATTATTTGATTTCAAAGAGAAACTTGTTTGATACAGTTGCTAGTAAATCTTATCCCACTGCCTGTTTGCTTAAAAGAAAATACTAAATATCTCATTTAAAAGGATCCTTTATAGTAGACTTCAACTGTTATTTTCAATATTTCTGCTTCGGTTTCTTATCCTGAGCAGAGTTCAGCTATGACCCTTGTTACAGAAATAAGTAATTCTGAGAATTATTTTCTTAAAGAATGCTCACAAGAAGAAAAGTTTAGATAGAAATATATACAAATTTAAAGTAGGTTGAAATAGTATTGGAAATATTATTGTATTGGTCAACTCCGATGTGCTACTCACAGTACATAACCAATGCAATAAAGTGAGCAAAATGTGTTCTGTAAAAAAAAGCAGAATCAAATGACATAATTGACTCACTTGACCTTCACCCAGCCATTATGGATTACATGGTGAGTAAGACAACAGAGAAAAATTGTAGTGCCAGGACTGAAAAACAAACAGTTTCTGGAATAAAATTTGGAAATTATTTCATACATATTTACAATTTTGCACAGTGTGACAAAAGTAACGCTCTTGAGAGGCTTTAAGGACTTTCCAACTCTGCTAAAAACAAAATAGGTAAATAAATTCCTATTCTTGCTAGCATGAATTTCAAGATGTGAACTGGAAAGTTTCTAAACTGCATGCCTAAGGAGATCATGGGTAAACAGAATAACTATCAGTGTAATTCCTCGTGTAATCATAAAGATATTTCATAGTTTGAATGCATGTTAATGTGGAGCTATAATTTTCAGTGAAATTTGTTTTACTAATGACTTTTTAAAAAAATATATTGTGATAATCATGTACTTGCATTTCACTTTTTTATTTTCTTTAATATTTTATACGTTATAGTCAATATATGTATATAATGGATATACATATTCATCTAAAATGTAGAAAAAGCTGTATTTCAAGAACATTACTTTTTTGCATTCTTATAGCCAATAAATACTGAAAAACAGTAATCATAGCTTTTCATTGCAACTTATTTTTCTTGAAAAGTATGCAGTTCCTGAACACATATTTTTAAGTATTTTTATATTAGCTCTTCATATTACCATGCAATGCACTTTCACCTTGTGTCTTAACTTTTCTCAAAATAAAACAGACCATATTTTATTATTTCTCATTCTAAATTAATTAGAATGACCTTTTTGTATATTTTGTTGTTATGTTCCGTGTTAGCATGTTTGGAAGTTTAGTAGTTCACCGATTTGGCACGTATGACAAATTATCAATTGTGTAGACTTAAACTTTGCCTCAATAGATTAAGAAACAAACAAATAAATGAACAAAAAACCCAAACAATTGATTTCTTTCTGTATGTCCTTTTTCTTAAGACTAAAACATTTTATGTATTGATTACTTTCCATACATCATATTGAGGAAGATGGCAGACTTGTCTTAAACCACTGGCATCCAATCAATTTGTAACTTAAACTTTTTGGACTGTACTTGCTGAAGATTAAAATTCTAATTAAAAAAATAGTAAAATATGTAGACTTAGAAGCAATTAACTGGAATGAACTTAACTTTGGAGACAGTTCTGTTTATTATCTTTATCAATTATCTGGACAAGGGCATTGAGTGCACCCTCAGTAAGTTTGCAGATGACAACATGTTGGGCAAGAGTGTTGATCTGCTTGAGGGTAGGAAGGCTCTACAGAGGGACCTGGACACGCTGGATCGATGAGCTGAGGCCAGTTGTGTGAGGTTCAACAAGGCTCATTGCTGGGTCCTGTACTTGGGTCACAACCTCATGCAACACTACAGGCTTGGGGAAGAGCGGCTGGAAAGCTGCCTGGCAGAAAAGGACCTGGGGGCGTTAATTGACAGCCAGCTGAATCTGAGCCATCAGTGTGCCCAGGTGGCCAAGAAGGCCAACAGCATCCTGGCTTGTATCAGAAATGGTGTGGCCAGCAGGGCTAAGGAAGTGATTGTCCCTCATACTTGGCACTGGTGAGGCTGCACCTTGAGCACTGTTTTGGGCCTCTTACTACAAGAAAGACATTGAAGTACTGGAGTGTGTGAAGAGCAATGAAGCTGATGAAGGGTCTAAAGAACAAGTCCTATGAGGAGCAGCTGAGGAAGCTGGGCTTATTTAGCCTGGAAAAATGGGGTCTGAGGGCAGACCTTATCTCTACAACTACCTGAAAGGAGGTGGTAGTGAGATGGGTGTTGGTCTCCTCTCCCAAGTAAGAAGTGATAGGACTAGAGGAAATGGCCTCAAGTTATGTGAAGGGAAGCTTAGCTTGGATATTAGGAAAAAATTCTTCATCGAAAGGGTTGTCAAGCAGTAGAGTCACCATCCATGAGGCATATCATGAGCTATTTAAAAGATGTGTAGATGTGATGCTTAGGGACATGGTTTAGTGGTGGACTTGGCAGTGTTAGGTTAATGGTTGGAACTGATGATCTTAAAGGTCCTTCCCAACATAAATGATTCTATGATAAGAAAAATGAATTAATTTCTCCTTGTTACATCGAAAATAATTCAGTTTTGATCAGTTTCTAAGGTCTATAACTCTGCAATGTTTAGGCCATTTACATTGTTTGAAATCAGTCACCTGTGCATTGAGTTAGAACTTAGGTTACTGTGGTTTTGGTAATTTTGATAGCTTCTTTAGAATTTTAATGGAAGACAGGAATGTGTGCACAAGGAAAAGAGAAACTTTCCTGGTCCATGTTCTACAGTACCTCCATGTGAAACACCAACAGTCTAGAAGCCAGAGATTTTTTGAGATGTACCAGCACAATCAGCTATAACATCTGACTCCTAACACTAAGATAGTTATATGGTCCCTGGGCAGATACTAGTTTGTAGCTGGCTGGCTGGGCTTGGGGCCCACCTCTTCTGCTTTCACACTCACCTGTGGGGAATCAGCCAGTCATTGGTCCCTTCTGTGCCCTTGTTTCTTGCCTCCACCTGTACTGACAATTTAGACCAAACTCTGGCAACCACATACCTGTTTGTACTACAAATATGTACAATGCTTAGCATAATGGCTCCCAATTTAGTCTAGAGTCTCTGGGCACTCCTGTAATGATTTTGTTGCTACTAACAACATCTGGCAGGATGGCAATTATTTTGCCTCTGATCTGAATTCTGCTGCTGAAATGTTTTATAGTATTATTAAGGTATGTGTTGGATCAGAATAGTTCTCAAAATCTCATGGTTTATAGTCTCTTTTTTCTTGTCTGATCCAATTATCAAGCTGGGTGACTTCTATCAAAGTTAAACTTCAATCATTATTATTATTTTATGCAAATCTTAATTACTCTGTTTCTTGCCTCTGATAATGATTGTGATGAGAAAAACAGTATGTGAAGAATTACAGCAAGGACACTGTCTACAAGCCACCCAATTGTTCACTGGATACTGGGTAGACTTTTCACTGCCCAGCTGAGCCACAAATGTACCATTGTAAATTTTGTATTTTGGATGACTCTGATCTTTAGTCATTGCATTTCTTCCAAACTATTCTTCATCTTTAAATAGGTGCAAGTCTTATGGCTTTCAGGTTGTTTTTTGTTTGTTTGTTTGTTTGTTTGTTTTACTATAACACTAAGATTAAATAGAAATGTTTTCATTTTGCTTATTTCCCACAAAAGAAACAAAATAACTAAATAATGGCAGCAAAAAAAAAAAAAAAAAAGAAAAAATGCATTTCAAGCATGCATTCTTTGATTGATCATTTTGAATTATTTTGTAAAAATTCTTTTTTTAAAAAAAAACCCACAAAAACAAAACTCCAGCAATTGCTAATATTCTTTTGTAGGCAAATCTCATGCCAATCCTGAAAAATATACATATAGCTTTATGAAGTCTTGTTTATTGAATCCTTTCCAGTTACTATGGAACAGATATGTCCCCTCTTGCCTACAGGAATAACTTGAAGAAAATAGTTGCATATTTAAAGTAGCTTCCCACTCCTAAGTCAAATCTAGATGATTCATCTTTCCTACAAGAAAACAACAATTGTATTAAATATTCACACACTATAGCCCCAACATTTACAAAGATGGCTTCCAAATCAATAAAAGGGGCAGACAAAGTAGCTTAGATGAATCAATGTGTGCTTTTAAAAAGACATAAACCACTTCATAATATAAGCTGCTTTTATATCACCATATCATGCTTTGGGAATCTGAATCTAGTAGGGAAACAAAGAAGCCTTTCTTTCCCTCTGACTGAATTATATGAATATTAAAATACATTACTAGCTTACAGAAATTTGGATTTGATTTTGCCAGAACCATTTTAACAAGAGGCTCCAATTATTATAAAGGGATTAATCTATATTCTTAATGCAAAACTCTGTTATGTTATCACTTTGAAATGTAAACTGAAATATTTTTTTCCCCAAAGTAGCAAAATAATGGATATTGAAAATGAAAAAGACCTATAATTATGCCAAAGAAGGTGTATCTTAAATCCATCCATATTCAGCCTAATTCTAAAGCATGATTGTCATACCTACAGTTCATGAAAAAGCTGTTAAAAAACCCACACTTGTAATTCAGTTGCACTATAGATAGCATGCATGTTTGTGTAGCACAGGGAAAAACTTACAGTACCGGTTCCCGAATCCTAGTGGTTCTTACTTCATCAAATCCCACTCCATCTTTCCCAACAGTCCTGCATCTTCCTGACTTTTTTTTTCCTCTCCTTGACCTCCCCACATGCTCCAAAACACTTTTTTTTTTCAAGAATTTTCTTTCCCACCATGCACTTGCAGGATACATAGCTAAGGAATAGAATAAATAATAGAATAAGGAACATAGAGTATTAACTGTCTTGAATTACATAAGTGCCCAGGTTATTTCAGAGCTCAATTTATTCAAAAACTTATTTTCAGGGATTTTTTTTTTTTTTTTTTTTTTTTTTACATTATGTATATTTACATTCTATTTCATTACACGTAAGTCAAACATGTCCTTGCATCCTATCCTTAATGAGTAGAGCCACTCTGTTTCCCGGAACCTGTTGCTGTTCCTTGAAATACACAGATGAGCTCAGTGTTCATCTCGGTTTCCTTATGACTTTATGATGAAGCTTAATCTTTACCACTAGTTATTCTCTCTGATTGAGGTGGAAACATCATGAGAAATACTGCTATTTGCAGTCTCCTCTTTGATTAAATTATATAATTTCTTTTATATTACATAAATATACACCCCAATTCATACTTGAAACATATTTAACTTCTCAGGTGTATTTTTAAGGTCATATTCATTCTGGTAATAGTTTTTCTTTTATTTTTTGTTTGCTTTGTGAGTTAGACTGTCCTACTAAAGCAGTGTCCTTGAGAAGCAATTTTTGTTATGTTCTGTTGCAATACAGGTAACACCGTAGAATCAGTAAAGCTAGAAATAGAGTTTGTAACTTTATACAGAAATGCACCTATTTTATCAGAATTTCTGTTGAAATGTTTTTCAGGTTCAGAATGAAGTTTCCATTTGAAAAACAGAACAGAATGTGAGTCATCTACTCTAGTGATAAGGCAGAGCATTCCCTGAAAGACAGATGTGACAGTTAAGGAAACTCCATGAACTTCTGAGACCTGAATCTCTTTCCTTCTCTTGCTCTTTAGCTTTTTTTTTTTTTTTTAATTGCATATTTGGATACATTTATAAATGCATATATCTATATCTGCATATATGTATGTCTCTGTGTGTGTTTATATGCATAGAGACATATAAACATATATATATAGAGAAATAAATTCTTCATAACGTTGCATACACTTACTTCTTTACTTTGTTTCCCATGCCTTTACATGTTTCCTCGAATCCTTCTTCCCATATTCTGTATGCTAGATTTATAACCACAGACAGGAAAATGTCCTTTGATTGCACATTAATTGAAACCAGCCTTTCTACAAAATTCTTTAAATATAAAATAACAAATTATTATGAAAGAAATTAACATATCTAACAGAAAAATAATTGAGAATTAATTAATTGTAATAGTTTTCCATTTATTTGAAACACTAGTGTAGAAAAAAGATATGGAGAAAAATCTGTTTGGAATGACACAGAAATAATTGATTCCAAATTGGGACAGTGTACATGTGTCCTGTCATTACCAGTATTTTTATTCTGTGATGAGGTTGAACAGCAGAATTTCCTGGTGAAAATATTCTGAGCATGTTCAATCCTGCCCAGCTGTAGAATAGTGAGAAAACTGAGGTGGGGACACGATACACATTTGTTATGCTGTCTGGATCATCTGTGCATCTTTTGTGCTTTTTAGTGTAAAGAGAGTCCTTTTTCTGTAATGAGCTTCAAAATAGTCCACAATACTCAGAAGATTTGTATTTCATGAAAGATATAGTTTGTTTCCTTAGATTTTTACAAAGGTGCCACCACAGATGATCTAATGAAGATTTTCTATGATGTGTCAGTGTTGTGAAAGAAGGTAACAGACAGAAAGCATGATGTACATGAAGTGTATGACACAGGTCAAGGACTAAAAAAAAGATGTTTCAACCTGCTCCAATCAGGTACCTTAATACAGAAACTTGTTACATGTCTAAGCAGAGGCAAAACATCTTTCCACAAAAGGCAGTGGTACTCCTAGAGGCGCTTTTGTTATGCGATGTGCTACAGGCATAAAAGTAGTGATTCCACAGCTTCATAAAATGGCAAAGCACGAGAGATGAATTTGCTGAAGTAATATTAATTAGAAGAAACATTCCACTTCCCACCCATCACCCTACAACATTAAATGAAAAGCACTTATGAAGAAGGATAACTATTTTTGTTGTCTGCAGTAGAAAGGAAGTTATAATCATATTTAATTAGTTAATGTTTACAAAGCACTTTAGATCCTTGGATGAAAAGTACTAGATAAATGCTGAACATGAGCATCATTATGCTTTTTTCTATAGTCTAGTAATGCAATCACAATATCTGCACAGTCTTTTCAACAAACAGGCTGTAAGAAGTATTGAATTTTGAGGTATTTTTACTTACTAATGTTAGACATCAACAAGGCTGAATTTTAGTTTCTAGTTTATGTCATTTACAAGTTCATTTATCATCGCCACCTTGGCAGTCAGCTAAATGACTAACTTTTGCTGAGTTTTCCTGCCATGCATATTTTCAGTAATGCAGATGCATTTTTTATTTCATCTTTTTCTACAAAAATATATACATTCATATATATTGTGGAAATATTTTTCAAGACCAGAAACTTTTTTAGAGGAAGATTTATTCTTGATTATAACTTAGCTGCTGACTGTGACTTCTTATAAAATAAATGGACGGAAACAAATGTAATATGTTCTTCCATTTTTTTTCCTTTTTTCTTCAGTATCAGTATGCAGACATTTTATTTCAGATGTGTATCAAATGATCCCACCGATGGGCTGGGTTCTGGGATTCTTTGAACTTTACACAGCTCATAGCAAATGCCTAATCCTAAATACAGGATCCAATGCTGTAATTTAGGGTTTTCAAAATCTGATCCAAATAAGTCATCCATATCTCTGTTATAGGTAATTAGACTGTTTTATAGATAATTAATCACACCTATCTTGGGTGTGCCCTGTCTTTCTTCTGCAAGACTTACAGAAAGAAGGTGATCCTTCTTTAAAGAACTGTTTTGAAAGTGTACCCAGAATAGCACACGCTTTTTTCATAAAGTATTATTTTAAAGTTCAGCCTCAGGAAAGCAGCTGAAGGAGATTGCACCAGTACTCTTCTTCCCCTGTAAGATGCCACCCCCTTTAGATATATGCTAGTCTGATTCATATAAAGAACTCTCCAGAAGAAGTTTTGCCATTATGAAGAAAACAAATCAAGTTCAATAAAGAAGCTGAAGTCAAATTTGGAGAAAGGCTGAAGGAAATGTTACAGAGAGAACAAAATGAAGCATGCTGGCTAGAAAGTAGGACACAGTTGCAGGGAGGTTAAGGAAACCAGGATTCAAGTTTCTGCTCAAACTCTTTCTGTATTTTATCCAGTGACAGTTTAATGACAAAAGTGGGACATGTGTGACTTGCACAATGACAAATCTCTAGGCACCTGTAGACATGCAATGTGAAAAAGTTCAAAGTTAGCCAGGACTTTTGAAGAGTTTCAGTAATATAGTTAGGAACATAGATCAAAGTTAGTAACCTAAGAAGAAATCAATTTTAGAACATGTCGTGGTTTGGCCCCAGCTGGCATCCACTTGCTGACTCATACAAACGCTCACTCACCCCTGTCCAACCCCTCCCCAGTGGCATGGGTAAGAGAACTGGAAGAAAAAGGTAAAACTCAGGGGTTGGAGAAGGACAGTTTACTGGCACAGCAAATGAAGAGGAAAATAACAACAACAATACTTAGAATATACAAAGTGGGTGATACACAATGCATTTTGCTCACCCGACTGGACGCCCAGCCCATCCCCAAGCTGCCAACCTCCCCAGTCAGCTGCTTTTCTATGCTGAGCATGGTATGGAATACCCCTTCAGCTAGTTCGAGTCACCTGTCCTGGCTGTGTCCCCTCTCAGCTTCTTGTGAAAATTAACTCTATCCTAGCCAAAAAACAGGACAGAAAATTTTAATAATATCATAGGGTTGGTATGTCAAAATGAAATTATTTTTTTTCAAAGTGAATATTTTAGTTTTGCCTTTGTGTTGAGAGTGCTACTAAATGACATTGAAAAGCCATTCTTTCACAAAACAAAAACTCTGGTGAAGCAAGAGAGAGACCATTTATACTGCATATTTCAATAATGTTGAACTCTTTCATTTTTATGTCAAAACATGATATTAAATATGAAAAATATATCATAATATTATTTCAACACATTGCATGACCTGAAAACCAAGATTTAATTGCTTATAAACATAAAAAGATTGAAATGATAAACCCTATCTTTCTACCTTATTAGAATGAAACACATCAGTGCTACTGAAATGGGTGAGTCAAAACAATTTTACTTTTTCCTTCTGAAACTTTTGTGGAAAAATTCTCAATTACAATTTTGAAAATAATAATAGTAAAAGAAGAAGCACTTTGGTTATACCTAGATGTTAGGTATTATGGAACTTTGATTTATTACAGCTCCCTTATTATTTATTTTTTAACTGCACCTTTTCCTCATCTACATGACATAATGTATGGTACTCTACAGTACCATACTGTAAACTTGATTCACAGTTATCAACTGCCTATAAACTGTTCAATGTTAGACTTAGCTACAGGGAATCAAAATAAAATATTAAATTATTAATGAATCTTTAATATATACATTTCTAGAGCCTAATCTAAAAAAAAAAATTCACAGCTCTCTACTTCTGTTTTTCCTCTGTTCTTTTTTTGACTTGCATTTTCAGACTGTAAAACTCTAGACACATACATAATGGGGTCTTAATTCTGTTTGGGATTCCAGGCCCGACTTTAACAAAGGAAATAACTAAACTGGAGTATATTTCATAATAGAATAGACTTTTGGAGGTCTGGTCACTGCTGCATGGACTTATGCAGTGTGCTGAATGTTTCTGCAACGTATAAGGTGCAGTCAGTGGCAATACTTATCAATGGGAATTAAGGGAGTTACATACCATATTGGTCTGAACCACAAAATCAAACATCTATAGCTTATAATTTACAGTATGAGTGCTTAAATCTTTGCATAAAGTGGCATTATTTGTGGAAGACTTTAGTAGTGTAGTATGAAATTATGGTTTTGTTTTAGTTTTACTTTCCTTCTAGACACTTTAATGAATATTGGGTCACATTCTAATGTCTTAAAAATCTAATATATGCCCTTGAGATAAACACTTCAGTCTCTGATCCTGAGAATTTTTTAAGGAAAATGGGTCATTAGTGCTTATCCCTTTCCCTCTGAATGGCATTAATAGCTACTCAGAGAAAGATATTGGACTATTCAAACTCAGATCATCCTTACTCTTAAAAGTGAGAAGAAAAAAGTACACAGAAGTATCTGTTAAATCCTTTAAATAATCTGTGGTATTGTCCATGTATAATTATCTGTACTATAATTACAATACTTATTCCATTCTCATTATCAGTATTTCAGTTTAACTTCCTATCTCTGCGGGAGAAGAATATAGTCCCTTGGCTTTCAATTCTGTCCTCCCATTATCACCCTTCATTATAAAACAATTTATCTATGGTATATACAGGTTTTAGCTATCAAAAATGTTGTCACATGGAATCTGAGTTCATTTGTTAAAATGTTTTTCTTTGTTTCTGCAAAAGAAAATTAGGAAATTGCTGTTTTAGTGTGAAATACAACAAAAAGCAATGCTTAAGTTCATATCAGCAAAATTGATGCACAAAAGCAGAAAATGAAAAAGAAAATACTGCAGCTAGCATAAGATGAACTATTAGCTATTACTACCATTTTCCCAGTTAATTTTAACATCTCTGAATAGGATGTTTTTCTTATACTTGGTAAGAGTTAACTTTGCTGTATTTGGAAATCCTCTAAAGATAAAACTAGTAAGCATATGTAAAACATCCATTCTGTAGCAGTATTTCTTATTCATATCTGATGGTTAAAAATTAAAGGTTCTATAGATGCAAACTAGATGTATGTAACAAAAAAATTTTGTATTCCACTATTCCTGCTTAATATGCAATACTTGTAATCCGTTCTGAAAAGTGGTTAATCAGCAGGACTTCATTTCCTGTTATATTTCCTCAGACTTTAATTTTATGTTACAATTATGAATAGGAAGGTTACTCTATCAAATAAAATGCTAGTACATGAGAATCAGAATACCAGACATAAATCGCTATATGGTCAAATTATAGAATCATAGAATCATAGAATCATCT
>VXBL01007582.1:205385-265309 GCA_013400195.1 Aramus guarauna | reverse complement strand
TGAAACCAGGACACTCATTTAAAGTATAAACCATAATACAAATAGAATTCTTCAGTCTGTAATAAGGGACAGACACTACAAGAAGTAGCAGATAGGACAAATTAGTATTTTAAATGATAGTTTGGAGGATGCAGCAGTTATGAATTAGATATTAAATTATTCAGCATTCTAGGGATGAAGAGGGCTGTAATGCAATCTTTGTTCTACATATGAAATTCTTTGTCAGCTGCTAATGTCACATGAAACAGGAATGACTTTTGTCCCAGGTTGCATGAGAAGGGCAAGGTATGAGACTCTGGAGTGCAAAGAAAATGAAAACAAGTTTTACCCATTATTAAAAATCAATCACTTACAAAATGCTCTCAGGATTGTGGACCAAATTGCATAATTGAGTGTGTTTGTTTATATTTCAGGAGCCACATGACTGATACAATTAGGCTATACACTAATCAGACAATTCGGTAAGGTTGCCTGAGCCATCTTTCCAGAAATACTTAAAAAAGGGATCATAAGTCAGATTTCAAAGATGGCTTTGACCCTCCCCTTCATTTCTGTAAAATTAAGCCTCTAAGTAGGGAATTAAGGCATCTACATAATATAAACTCAAAGTGCCCATTTATTTTGGACGATCTTGATTTAGGGTGCCTTAATTTAGAATCCTAAATGAAGTCCTTAAGAAACTTTTAGAAGCTTTTAGAAGACTGCTAAGTGGTACAGACTGCCATGCATAGACTTTACATTGTGACAGCACAGAATCTCAGTTTTGTATTACCTATATATCATGTTTAAGAATAGGGTAGAAGACCAATATTGTTGGAACAGGTTGCCCAGAAAGCATATGGTATCTCCATCCTTGGAAATATTCAAAAACCATCTGGACACAGTCCTGGACAACCTGCTGTAGAAGACTCTTGATTAGAGGCTTGGACCAGACGACCTCCAGAGGTCTATTCCAACCTCAGCCATTCTGTGGTTCTGAGATTCTCTAGACAAAAAGCTACAAAGAGCCAGGAATGGGAAACAGTGAAGGCATGATTTTTTGACACTACTGACATGTGGGAGATATAGGTTTGTGTGCCCTTCAGTTGGGTAACCTCTCTCCAGCTTCACTGAATAACCAGGTTTGACTGGGAGAGAAAGTAGAGATTGACAGTGCAATGAGGCAGATTCATCCTCACCTCCATCTGTGGAAAGATGATGGGGCAAATTATTCTGGGGGTTATCAATAAGCACATGGAGGAGAAGAAGGTTATTGGGAGTGGTCAACATGGATTCACCAAGGGCAAATCATGCCTCACCAATCTGATAGCCTTCTATGATGGCATGACCAGCTGGGTGGATGAAAGGAGAGCAGTGGATGTTGTCTACTTTGACTTCAGCAAGGCTTTTGACACCATCTCTCATAACATCTTCATTAGCAAGCTTAGGAAGTGTGGGTTGGATGAGCAACCTGTTCTAGGTGATCCTGCTTTAGCAGGAGAGTTGGACTAGATGATCTCCAGAGGTCCCTTCCAACCCCTACCATTCTGTGGTTCTGTGATTCTGTGAATTTTAATGTTTGAATCACTTTAAAAGAATGAAAAAAATACTATATTTAAAACTTTGGCAGTTTGAGGAGATGTTCATATCTTCTCTATATACAGCTACATATATTTCATCATATCAAGTTTCAGTTATTCTTTTGTTTGTTTTTCTTTAGTATAAAAGCTAATTCTACTATTTAATGTATTATTTTACATATTGAGTTTACTAATCACATCTAATCCATGTTCCTTGGCTTATAATTCTTGCTTTCTTTTCTTGTTGTTTTTCTCAGTATTGGACCAAATCAACTCTGCCCAATGAACAAAGAGATGTCCTCTAACTTCTTCTAGCCTGTATGCATTTAGCAGTGTGTGATAGTTCTGGGTAGGTATCAGCCTGCTGACCAATCTTAAAAACTAAGTGAGCTATGTTTCCTTCAACCAAAAGGTCAGAAACAAAAGTAAGTAAACCCCACTTTGAAGACTATATAAATGTCACTTGCTTCCCTGCTCCTTTTCACTATTTCAGCATATTTGGTTTCAAGTCACTGGGCCATGTGAGAGTTTCTGAGTATTGAGCAACTAAAATATTGAAAATGCTGTTTGGTACTAATGTGCTTTGTTTTTTCTGTATCACTCTTCTGCCCTTCTCATAAGCCTTAGGGCAAGATCATGTCTGTCTCCTGCTCCCCGACTATCTCTACAAATTACTTGGCAGCTTGTGGTCACCTAACTGTGAAGTAATATTGTACCAGTGTGGGCCTCTGTCAGATGCATGTTCAACATATTGTTCTCAACTGGGAAAGCTTTAGGCAATCAGTATGTGATAGTACATCACGGGTTAGAACATTTCCATTTAACACCACTTCCAGCTATTGCTTCAGCTGTTGCTTGAGGTTTATTTTGCGGACTGTTCTCACCAATTTCTTATTGCAGCTACTCTGCCATGCTTCTTATGGTAACCTAACATGGTGTATATCTTTAAGCATACTAAACGCATTGAATAAAGCTGTTTGATAAATCTTAACAGGCCTCAATTTATTTCTTAAATGTGTGACAGAAAAAAGAAAAGCTTGAAATAACTCTAGCGATAAGCTGTTCATTTTGTAAGTTGATGGCTATGTATTTTAAAGCAAGTCAATAAAAAAATAAGCTAATATTGAAGAATACTGCAGAGGATTGTTTGCCTCATACTTTCACGTATAGTGCTTGTTGACACAGACTAGGTGTTCCTCCTTTGCAGAGATGATATATGCAAGATAAAAATTTGACTGAGTAGCTCTCCCATAAGAGTTCTGTCCTGGAAATAGTAAGTTATCTGGAAATGTAAACACGATTTTTTAAGTTTGGTGTTGTTTTTTTTTTAATTGTTGTTGTTTGGGGTTTAGTACTTTTGTATCCTTTTTTTTTTAAAGCAAGGATTTGGAAAGGGTAGGGAAGGAAGTGTACAAGGATCGAGATAAACACAAAGGCAGAAATTAAAATTGCCATTAGAGATCATTTTGCTCTGGAAATAGAATTACACTGTTGTCCTGCTCTCAATATGATATGAATTAATGTATCAGTCTTTATTCTAGTGTTTATACATGCCCAAAGGAGTAGCTATTTTTCTGCATACTAATTGAAAAAAAAGGATCAATTTTAAGGATCCAGCAAAAAGTAAGAGGAGGTATGACTTTCTCTATTAGTATTTATATTGTATATTTCATTATCAGGAAGAAAATAATTAAAAAAAAATCTTTCAAATAAAATGGAGTGGGGGCATTTTTATGTATAGAATTGGGTTTTATATTGTTTACTTCTTTTTAAAGCTATTTCTGCTGTTTCCAAGTTACACATCCCACACTTGACCTTCCTTTACCGAAATTTAGAACTATTTTCTTAAAATTATTCTAGTTCATGGCATGCAAGTGAGGAGGTATACATTTTAATTATTATTTACACTTGTTCTTTCTTTATTTAATTGTCTAGATTTCAGTGTTGAATTTTGATGGAGATCAAAAGTTTTATGATGAGCTGAGACAGAGAGCTTCATGTGACTCGGTTCTTATTTTAATGAGTATCTTCAAAAGACCATCTGTGACAGCACCAAAACCAAAATAAGTCATAGACAAAACTAATTAGCTAAAATAATCTAATTAGCTAAAATAACATCCGGTCTTGTCTTGATTATATTACCAAAAGATAAATTGTAACATATACCATACTGAGCATCATTCAAGCAAGCAGAGATTTTATTCCAAGTTAACTGCAGGTTTTAAAGTTGGAGCATGTTATAATGAGTTTCTGAGAAGACAGTACAACATCAATTTTTAAAGCATTTAATGCATCTCCTTACAATTATATGCAGAGCTTTAAAATCTCATGTATTGAAGTTCCTGTGATGCGGTTCTTCCAGTGTTCCACCCTTAACCATTATGTTGTGGTTTAAGCCAAACTGGGAACTAAGCACTACAGCTGATTGCTCACTCCCCTCCAGTAGGATGGGGGAGAGAACTGGAAGGGTAAAAGTGAGAAAAAATCCTTAGTTGATATAAAGACAGGTTAATAGGTAAAGCAAAAGTCATGCACACAAGCAAAGCAAGACACTTCCCATGGGCAGGCAAGTGTTCAGCCATCTCCAGGAAAGCAGGGCTCCATCACCTGTGATAGTTACTTGGGAAGACAAATGCCATCACTCCAAACGTCCCCCCTTCCTTCTTCATCCTCCAGTTTATAAGCTGAGCATGATGTCATATGATATGGAATATACCTTTGGTCAGTTGGGGTCAGCTGTCCCAGCTGTGTCCCCTCCCAACTCCTTGTGCACCCCCAGCCCACTCGCTGGTGGGGTGGTGTGAGAAGCAGAAAAGTTCTTGGCTCTGTGTAAGCCCTGCTCAGCAGTAATGAAAACTTCTCTGTGTTATCAACACTGTTTACAGCACAAATCCAAAGCACAGTGCCATACTAGCTACTCTGAAGAAAATGCACTCTATGCTAGACAAAACCAGCACACATTATCAGAAAACATCTATAAATGATCTGTGTAATTTGAGCTGTTGTTTATTGAGTCATGAGCAACCTATGAACTGCATTATTATAACACTGTACAGAGCCATACACTTTCAAACTTGTGCTCCTGTATATGCAAATTCTGCATTCTTAGATGCCCCCTTTTCTTTGCCTTATAAGTCAATTTATAGATTGATGACTAAAAGATATTCTTGGAATTTGAACGAGAGAGGTGTAGGTATCATCAGGTTGGCTGGAGCTTGTGTTTTAAGTTCTGTGACAATTTTTCGATCAGTTGGTTTTACAGAAAAGAGGTCTATGTTTTCTAATTAATGCTGTGTGTTTATTATAAACATTTGGGGCTGAAATTCCTGCAGGTTTTGATTCAGTAAGTGTGTGTGGGATCACTCTGTAAATGTGAAGATCTGTCTCTTTTAGTAGCATTGGAGGTACTAGACCTAGTGACCTAGTCAGTTCTATTCAGTGGATTCATACTAGTTTTCAGTTGAAATCAGCAGATGAGAACTCAGCTCCAAGTTGAATTAAATCCAAAGAATGAAATTGAATCCAAAGTGGTGATATTCAGAATAAACTCTGTAATCACCAAGTACTAGATAAACGTAGGTCACTATTACCGTCTTCTCTGAAGGATAATTTTCCTGTTCATCAGGGGAATAAGCTTACCTAAGAGGTTGATTGCTGGAGATGAGAAAGGCAGAAGAACATCTAATGTTTTTATTCCAGTAAAGATTTATAGTCTCTATTACTACACTTGGAGACTGTGGGCAGTCTGAAAGTATAAGGAATATTATCAGCAGAAAACGTAATGCTAGGGCCAAATAAGCAGGAGTGAGAGCAGTTACACCGTATGCCTAATGAATTAAAATTTGCAGCTATCATTATTTTTTGAGACATCCAAAAGAGTCATTCACCTTCTGCTGAAATAATTCAGACCTCAGACTGTGCCAGAAATAAAGAAAATTATATCTAGCTCCAGCTCTGGGATAGTTTCATATCCACATTTCTTGGAGCAGGATGTTAACCACCAAGTCTTATGATGTTCTGGACAGAGCTGCTCTGGATACCCTTGATGAACTCGCTCTTTTTTTGCAGTAATTTCATAATGGAGAGGAAGGGAAAAATTATTGAGCAGCCTCATTTCAGAACTTTCATGAGCTTTAGACTTGAATTATTATTTAATATCAAACATATACGGCACAGAATAAAAGAAAGAGCAATT
Organism: Aramus guarauna; assembly: GCA_013400195.1. Lineage (NCBI taxonomy): Eukaryota > Metazoa > Chordata > Aves > Gruiformes > Aramidae > Aramus > Aramus guarauna. Next base: position 259,555 of record VXBL01007582.1, on the reverse strand, counting down.
TATTTTAGAAGGGTCTAAATTTTAAGACTAGTCTTCCTGAAAAATTTGAATTACCAGATTTTATTAGGTATATCCCTATCATAGTATCATAGTTTTGATGAAAAATAAGATTAGACTCTGGTTTAAAAATTCTGTGTAGTTATGAAAGCTGCATTGCCACATAGAAAATTATCAGCATTGTCTCTGAAAAGAGTCTTTTCCCTTTAACAATTATTTCTGAGATAAAGCAAACATTTTTCATATTCTGAAAGAAAAATCTTTGCTATTCTGACATTTTTTAAGTATAAAGAGAGAACTCTGAAATCATCAGACTCCTAGTGCTGCAGAATCCGCTTATTTTCAAGTCAGAGCTACACCTATTTGTACTGTTAAATGGATGCAATAAATCTATTTCTACTAACTGTAAGGATTATTTCACAAGGTAACATATTCTGCACCTGCTGTCTTGATAGTAATTTTTATATTCCTGTAGTCCATCAGCACCTCATATTACTATGCTACTATTTTTTTTTTTCTGTAATAATTCAAAATGACATAATGGAAAAACTAATTATAGGCGTGAGAGCTATTTTATGCTACTTTTTCTAGTACAGACACCTTCCCCTGTGTGCACAACTGTAGTAATTAGTTTTGGTTTGTTTTCCCCCTCATCTGGGAGTTAGCAGGAATTTGGCCATAACTAATAAGTGCATGATTAGTTTAGAACCTTTTAATCCATATACTCCTTTCTACTGACATCCCTAATAATATTTCTAGAGGCTCCACTGGGATTCTGAGTGGTGTAATCATGTTAATACAATCACAAATTACATTCTAGTAATCCTGCATTTATTAAAGAGGATTCCCTTTAGAACAATAAATGTGCTAGTCTTACACTTCGCAGATTTCTAGAAAAAATAAGTAACTTGCCTGAGGTCTCCAACTCTTTTCATGTGTTCACTAGCATTTTCACACAAATGAAAGATTTATACAACGTAGCCAAAACATACTGAACTTAAATGGGATTTCTATTCCCATGGTCATATATGTAACACTTATTCATAATAATTTAGTGATTTTGGAGATATTTACATAAAGGTCTGATTTGATGAGGTCATTCTCAGATCTGTTTCAAGTCAGAATGAAAGGTTTCATGTATCATTACTGCCATATGTCAGCATTCATAATATATAGCTAAGACCAGGAACCTCCATGCTCTTCGATGTAGAAAAATACAATGAAAGAATGTCCTTGCAGTCAAAAGTTTAGAATGGAAAAAGAAATGCTAGTCACTTTACAGATAGGAGATGAAGAAAAGAGAGACTAAAAGTGGCTCACACAAGGTCAAGCAATGAGCCTAGAACAGGAACAGAAACCCACTTAACCATAAAATTATGTAACAAGTGTTTATGAGAGAAAAATCAATTTGAACATAAGGTTTATCATTCGGTATTCCTTCTGTGCAAATATAGTAATAGCAGTCAGGTATTAACTTGAGTAATTGTAACTGCTGTTACATAACACATACCAGGTAGGGAATTGGCAGTTTTGATTAACTAATAAATCAAGAAATATATTTTGATTAAATAATTAAAAAAAAAAAAATTGGGGGGAAAAAAGTATATGAGAAAGGGTAAAAGCTTTTTTTTATTGAGTACAGTGAGGACAACCAGGTGATCAGGCCCAGTCAGCCTGAGTTTGTGAAAGGCAGGTTCCGCTTGACTGACCTGATCTCCTTCTATGACAAGGTGACTCATTTAGTGGATAAGGGAAAGGTTGTGGATGTTGACTACCTGGACTTTAGGAAAACCTTTGACATCATTTCCCACAGCATTCTCCTGGAGAAACTGGCTGCTTCTGGCTTGGATGGCTACACTCTTCACTGAGTGAAAAAGCTATCTGGAGGGCCAGGACCAAAGAGTGGTGGTGAATGGAATTAAATCCAGTTGGCAGCTGGTCACAAGTGGTGTTCCCCATGACTCAGTATTGGGGTCAGTGCTCTTTAATATCTTTATCAATGACCTGGATGAGAGAAGTGAGTGCACCCTCAATAAGGTTGCACATGACACCAAGTTGGGCAGGAGTATTGGTCTGCTTGAGGGTTGGAAGGCTCCTATAGAGAGGTATCTGGACAGACTGGATCAATGGGCTGAGGCCAACTGTATGAGGCAATCAAGAATATGACAGCTGGGGTGTGTGTGTGATGTTCCTTGAACTAGGCTGACTTAACATCTAGTGAAGAAAATGCAATCAAAGGGGACATGTGTCCTCCAGAATTCAAGCAAAGCCAAGACATTTCTGAGTCCTGTCCTGGTAGATGCTTTTACCTTGGGACAGCACTGTGCCACTAGATAATAGGCTACTGGTGAATCAGTCTAATGAAAATGAAATTACCTTTTCCTTCTCTTTAGTCATAATTGATCCAATCACTGGATTTAGAGTGTTGAAAAGAACTCTGAATATTTAAGGCAGGCATAGACTAATTCTTAGGAAAATGTGCTTATCTAGAAATAATTTGTATTGCTTTGTCAGTTCAGGATGTTGGTATCAGCTCTTCTTCAACTTTTATGCCACAAAGGGAAAGAAAATCATATAATTATTCCTCCTTAAGCAAAGTTTAAAAGACTGCTGAAATTCATCACCTTATTCCCATATCTTCTATGACAATAGAGGAATACTGACATGAGAGATATGAAAGCAATTTTTATTTCTTTTTAAGGAAGAATATTCTAGGCCAGTGTCAAAAAACAGTAAATTAATTGTACCAGTAATTAATTGTTTTTTTCCCAATTTTAGTAAATCACTTCAAGAGATTGTAAATTCACTTCAAGAGATTGTAAATTCTGCTAGTTATAGAACTACTCAAATACTTGTATAAGTATTCCCCTAATTGTACCCAGGAAGAAACTGTCAGCAGAACAGGAAAGTAAACCATGCTAATGCACAGAAAAATTTACTGGTATATACTATTCCTTAACTCTACTCCCAGTCATGTTTATTTATACACAAAGTATTCCTGCTGCCTAGAATAAAATAAAATAAAATAAAATAAAATAAAATAAAATAAAATAAAATAAAATAAAATAAAATAAAATAAAATAAAATCTATTTCCTCAGTCTCATAACTTTAGTTACCAGAACACATGGACTTGATGCTAAACAGTGACCTAGTGAGATTTCCCTTATAGTTATTTTTCAGCTACTTATGAAATTACTTTTTACATGAGAGAGTACACTGTAATGTTCCAGCACTGGGCTGTGCCTAACTGATATAATTAAGTCACATTTACCCATTTAGACTATGATTTGGCTTTAGGCCTTACCACTTCTCTGTGAATGGATTTTCGTTTATCTCTTAAAAGACTTGCAGTTTAGCTGCAGGTCTGGTTTCCATTCTTCACTGATATTTCCAGATTTTGCAGATCTGTTTGATACATATAAACTGTGAGATTTCACGGAGTCATCTGCAAAGCTGTTTCATACACATTTCCTCCAGAATCTCTCATAAACAGATGTGTGTTAAATTACTCAGTATTAATATTGTATGTCTCATACATAAAGACCTCAGGAAATTAGAAACAAAATACAGATGAGCAAAACTAATGTTTCTGAAATTCTGAAGGGACACTAGATTATTTTTAGAGAAACTCTTAAATAGCCTTGTTTGTTTTAAGTAATCATAATAGTGGTGCTGCAAAACATCAATCATAAATATTCATTTCTTACCATTTCCCCAGATGGTATTTCTACTTCACTTCCTATTTTTCAGTCATCAGTGATGCCTTTAGAATTACAGAGGGTATAGGTACCCTCTCTGCACCAGCAATTTAAAATAGCATTGCTATCATTAAAAACCTGAAAAACAGCAATTCATGGAAGGAAAAAAATATTAATGAAACTAGACTTTTTATTATTTTTTTTTTTTCAATACTGATTATTCTAAAATAGTCCAAACGTGAGGAACTGAGTGACCGATTCCTCGGTTCACTATTGTGAACTCATTTCAGAGCATCTAACCTCCTTTGTCCTGAATGCTTCCTCCTTACCTGGTTCTTCTTCCCCATAGTCTTGCAAACTCTTGGAAAGCAACGGGCAGCAAACCCACTTACATATATGTTTGTTTTGAACATAGGTTAATGGCTACTTTTAGAGAGAAAGAAACCATTCCTGTCCACTTCACTGCATAAAAAATTTTGGTCTGTTCATGGTAAATGAAGATGGGAAAACTCCCCTCTGAGAATCCTAAAAACACTTCAAAAATTGCCCATAAACAAATAAACAAAGAAACAAAACCCACCACTGACCAAAGCCTTTCAGGAACTGTTATTTCAGCTGAGATCAGAACTGAAAGCAACATTGAAGTGCTATTTGCACCTTTACGTCATTCCATTAGATAAAAGAGGGTGGCATAAGGAAAAACTACTTCTTAATGTCTGGTTATGAAATATACCTTTATCTTACAATAAAAACATTTGATTCCTGTCAACTAACTTCATATGTTTATTTTGCCTCCCTGAATGTCAATTTTATTAGTCCAGAGACACAGGCAACAAATACATACCAAACATGTACAGCAGAGCTGTAGCAATCAGTGAGCTTTCTGATCCATCTTTATACAAGAGTGCATTAAAGAAAAAAACCCCAACCAACCAAACAAAAAACAACAACAACAACAACAAAAAAAACCCACAACCCAAACAAACAGAAACCGACCCAACAAACTAAACCCCTAAACATTAAAATGCTAGGATCTGTTTCTTTCACAGTGGATGATTTCTAGTCTTTACATATCACTTTTAGTTTTTTGAGGTTTTCAAAGTATATTATGAAGAATTTGTTTCTCAAGTGGGTAGACAGCAAAGGCAGACAGAATGCACAAAGTTTTCATCCCTGTAGTTGCCAGTTAGCTTCAGCATCTTTTCCTTCGTCTACAGTGTTTTGCAGCATGGTGTGTTATGCTAATGAATGATAGCGCCAGCAAAAACAGCAACATGAGTTCCAGTATTTTGCCAATGTATGTCAAAGATGATCTGGAAGATCTCTCCCCTATATTTTAAATGTGGGACACTTTGGGGGGGACTACGTATTTTGATAGATGATGCAGTATATTTACGACAGTGACAAATTGGTGTCTGTTCTGCAAAGCTGAAACAATGCTGTGCACTACACTGAGGTAAAAAAATACATTTCATACATCTCATTGGATCTATGTCCAAGTCTGCATGAAGTAATGAAGCCACTACTAAATCCTGTATCCTGTGTTTTAAAATGAACATAATCATACCTGGGTTTTAGAAAGTTAGACAGTTTTTAGAGAAGAAAATAAATCTTCAGATTTGGCACTTTATTTAAAAAGAAAATATGGAAAAGCACACTTCAATATTTCTGTTCAATCTAATTAAATCTGAAGGAAGACACATATCTAAACTCTCCCTGTGGTCTTCCTTGTTGGTAAATACCAAGTCATGTGTAAAAAATACAGTAAAAAAAACCCAATGAAAACTAAAATCATACTAACATTGAAATCTAAATGTACCTTGTTTGTTTTTTTCTTTTTTTCTTCCCCACCCCCCACCCCCCCGGAGTAAAATCATAATCTCAAAATACCAATTTTGTTCTGAGTAGTTGGACCCATCACTGCAATATGTGGAATTTTATATGTTTTAAGTAGAATGTTGCAAAACTCATAAATATCTTGAAGGAAGTAAAGTCATCTACATTCTTAAAAACAGAGATTTATTTAAATGCTTTCAGGAAGAGACAAGCATGTTATTAAACTAAGTAAGCAAAATCCTGAAAGGTTGGATTCCACTGATAATGAGATAAAACAAGAAGAGTAGCTATAAAGTCAAATTCTCACAATACTGTATGAATCTCAAAAATCTGACACAATGCAGTAAATATAAATTGATTCTCCCTTACGGCAATGAAAGTATACTGACCGAATAGTCTCCATCCATTACTAATGGAAAATCTAGCTTGTATAGACACTAATTGATGCCATTACTTGGACACAGCAGGCACAAACACAAAGACCCATTGCACTGACTTTAATTAAACTGAAACCCTAGAATTAGTTCCTCAAGAATGTGATGTAGAATTCTGATGTGAAAAGGTTTCACAGTTGCCAGCCCTGGTTCACATCTGAATATAAACACTGACAATTAATTGCTATGGCAACCAGTTTTGCGAGTATTAGTTTCTGTGATGATAAACACAAATGCTTGATGAATTATGTATCAAATACATCTTATAGGATGGTCTGGGCTTGCTCCTAAGGAAGAAACTACAAAACTTGGTGATATATAAGGAAGGAAAGAACCTCTTCTGGACTGAAGAAGTGATAGGAAAGTCACTTAAATGAAATGTACTAGCTTCTCATGTGAACATTCCCAACCTTTAAAAAGGCAAAAAAGGATTTGCTTAAACCATACTTAGTCTCTAAAGTGATACACCTTAACAGTACTTGAACAGCCTACAGCTGTTCAAGCTGAGCCCATAAAGCTTCATTAACTGTAGTTTGGATAATGCTAATGTCAGGAAGCAGAGCAGATATTGGTGGTTCTGGAGCCTTATAGATTGATTTACTAATAAACTAGTTATTCTGGAACCCTATTCTAGATGCCATTTATTTTGGGATTTGAAATACTTTGACCCACTGTGGCAGCCACATGCATTGAAAATCTTAATTTATTTCAAGGACAAACTGACAAAGTTGTGCAAGATGCTACTGATTTCAGATTTCAATGCATCTTTATTTATGTGCAAAACATAAATCTTAGAGCAGTACTAAAGATGGCAAAACATGAATAACAGATTTAAGATAAAAGATCTCCTGGGATACCTGATTTTCCCAAGTTCCCCTTAAATGCCCTTGAGACAGCCAGCATGGCTTCACCAAGGGCAAGTCTTGCCTGACCAATCTAGTGGCCTTCTGTGATGGAGTGACAAGGGAAGAGCTACGGATGCCATCTATCTGGACTTCTGTAAGGCCTTTGACACAGTTCCCCACAATATCCTTCTCTCTAATTTGGAGAGATATGGGTTTGATGGATGAACTGTTCAGTGGATGAGGAATTGGTTGGATGGTCACATTCAGAGGGCAGTGGTTAATGGGTCAATGTCCAGATAGAGATCAGTGATGAGTGGCATTCCTCAGGGGTCAGTATTGGGACTGGCACTGTTTAACGTCTTTGTCAGTGACATAGACAGTGGGATTGAGTGCACCCTCAACAACTTTGAGCTGAGTGATGCGGTTGACATGACTGAGGGATGGGATGCCATGCAGAGGGAGCTGGACAAGCTTCAGAAGTGGACCCGTGTAAACCTCATGACATTCAACAAGGTACCTGAGTCAGGGACATTTCCCAGTATCAATATAAACTGGGGGATAAAGGGATTGAGAGTAGCCCTGAGGAGAAGGACTTGGGAGTACTGGTGGATGAAAAGCTGGACTTGAGCCAGCAAGGTGAACTTGCAGCCCAGAAAGCCAACCATATACTGGGCTGCATCAAAAACAACATGACCAGCAGGTCAAGAGAGGTGATTCTGCCCCTCTATGCTCTGGTGAGAACCCACCTGGAGTACTGAGTCCTGCTCTGGGGTCCCCAGGACAAAAAGACATGGAGCTGTTGGAGTGAGTCCAGAGGAGGGCCATGAAGACAATCAGAGGGCTGGAGCACCTCTCCTATGAGGACAGGCTGAGAGAGTTGGGGTTGTTCAACCTAGAGAAGAGAGGGCTCCAGGGAGACCTTATCACAGCCTTTCAATACTAATAAGAAAGATGGGGATAGACATTTTAGTAGGGCCTGTTGCAACAGGACAACGAGTAATGATTTGAAACTGAAAGAAAGTAAATTTAAATTAGATATAAGGAAGAATTTTTTTTACAATGGGGGTTTTGAAACACAAGAACAGGTTGCCCAGAAAGATTGTAGATGTCCCATCCCTAGAAACATTCAAAGTCAGGTTGGATGGGGCTTTGAGCAACCTGATCTCATTGAAGATGTCCCTGCTCTTTGAAGTGGGGCTTGGACTAGATGACCTTTAAAGGCCCATTCAACACAAAGTGTTCTATGATTCTATAATTCTATGATTCTATGATTTTCTTTTTTTTTTTTTTTCTTCTCTGTTTTCTTTTTGGCATGATCTTTCTTTTAGAGTTTTAGTTACTATCTCAGTTTAATTTGGCTGTGCTCTAAATATGGATAAATTCAAGAATGATGCCTAAAACTGGTATAAATTTTGATAGCCTCAAAGTAATAGCATTTTCAAAGTTGTATTTGATTTTATTTTCTTTTAAGTGTCCCAATAATAAAATGTCTTACACTTCTATATGCAACACACTCAGTTCTCTCTGCATTTTAACTACTTGGTTTCAATTCAGTAGCTCACAGTACTGTCTTCACATTGGTATTTGTCTGGTTGTTGTTGGATAAAATCATGACTGAGACACCATGCATTTAGCTCACATAGAAGCATTTTTTAATTTGGTTTGTGTTGTAATTTAGATTATTATTACAAGACAAAAGATATTTTAAAAACCAGTCTTATCACCTGTCTTTCCCTAATAGGTGCTAAAAATCAGAGTTGCAATTGTTGCTTGTATTTTAGTGAGATGTCTATACTGTAAATATCTAAGTAAGAAAAACTACCATTATGAATCTGTTTCTTAGAGACAGGAACAAATGAAATTTTTATTAGGTTTCTACAGAAAACCAAAAATGAAATTTAGTAAAAGTTTAGAGGTAAAGACATCATGCTCTTCATCTGCAAAAGAGCATAACAATTAGTACAAGACAAAAGTTCTGCTTTGTGGAAAACTTAGGCAAGATAGAGTATGAATTAAGAGATACCAAAGGTTTTAGAAGCTAATCTTGATTTTCTTTTCTATTTGTAAAGAATAGCTTAAAAGAAAGCATGAGTCTGGCTATGGACAATCATGTAGACAAACGGAGTTTGTGGATTTTACTTTATTTTTAATTTTATTTTGAAATGAAACAAATTAGTGGTACTTCATGGGAAAAAATGCTGAGTTTATCAAACTGTTTTCTATGTTCTTCAATTCATTGATACTGAAAGCATGCAGCTCAGTATGCTAACATGTAGAAGGGAGCTGTCTCCCATCCAGTATGACTAAAGAAATCTAAAAATAAATCTTTATTTTGTGTTAATTTTGAAACAGTGCAATTTTCTATGGCTGCAAAATAGCTTTCATATTTCCATCCAATGTGATTTTGCTGCAAACAAAACATCAGCAGAATGAAGTTCATCTGGAGAAATGTTAACTACTTTGCTTTTTTATCCAGGTTTGCCAGCAAGATGACAGAGCCCTGGAAAGTATATACTGCTTTTTAAACTATTATCTTTGTCTAATCAATGGTTTCCTATGTTGAAGGAATTTGATTTATATAAAATTTCATTTCTTTTAATACACTAGTGTTTTGTGTCATCTCCTTTCTTCCTCTTTTTTTATCCTATTGCAAAAATGAAGAGACAGTTTCTACTGAAAGAGCTTTAAACTATATTTGAAGGGGGAAAGGGATAAAACCAGGCTCGATAGAGATAAGCCTGGGGCTGACATGCCAATGTTTGAGGGACAGAGCGCTAGTGAGATCCTTCGATCTGCCATCTCAGTGGAAGTAAGGGATGGAGATCCACATGGCAGCAAAGATACAAACATTATTGACATGTTAAAAAACACAGAAGTGCCTGAGAACAGTCATATAGGAATTAGGGCTTCTCCCCCAAAAAGTTGGTGGGATCAATAGTCCAAATGAAGTGCATCTATAACAATGCATGAAGCATGGGCAACAAACAGGAGGAACTGGAAAACATTGTGCAGCTGGAAGACTATGATATAGTTGCAATCACAGAAATGTGGTGGAGTGACTCGCACACTGGAGTGCTGCAACGGATGGCTACAAACTCTTCAGAAAGGACAGGCAAGGAAGGAGAGGTGGCGGGGTAGTCCTGTGTGTTAGGAAGTGTTTTGGCTGTCTAAAGCTTGATGGTGGCGATGAAATGGTCAAGTGTTTTTGGGTAAGAATCACAGTGAAGGCCAACAAGGCAAACCTCATGGTGGGAGTCTGTTATAGACCACCTAACCAGGATGAAGAGAAAGATGAAATCTTCTATAAGCAGCTGGGAGAGGTCTCATGATTCCTAGCCCTTGTTCTCATGGGGGGCTTCAACTTACCAGATATCTACTGGAAATACAATACAGCAGAAACAGTCTAGGAGGTTCCTGGAGTGTGTAGAAGATAACTTCCTGACACAGCAGTTGAGTGAGCCAACTAGGGAAGGTGCCCCACTGAACCTGTTGTTTGCGAACAGAGAAGGACTTGCAGGTGATGTGATGGTTGGAGGCCATCTTGGGCATAGCGATCATGAGAAGATAGTTCTTGATTCTCAGAGAAGTAAGGAGAGGGGTCAGCAGAACTGCTGTCTTCTGGAGGGCAGACTTTGGCCTATTTAGGAGCCTCGTTGACAGAGTCCCTTGGGAGGCAGTCTTGAAGGGCAAAGGAGTCCAGGAAGGCTGGACATCCTTCAAGAAGGAAATCTTAAAGATGCAGGTACAGGCCATCCCCATTGTGGGTAGTCAGGGCCTGGCTACCCACACCCCATGTGCCAAAAGATGAGCTGTTGGGGAAGATGACTGACCTAGCTGAATGGAGAGCTTTGGCTGGAACTCAGAAGAAAAAGGAGAGCTTATGACCATTGGAAGAAGGGGCAGACAGTTCAGGAGGACTACAGGGATGTTGTGAAGTTATGTAGGAAGAAAATTAGAAGAAGCAAAGCCCAACTACAACTTGATCTGGCTACTGCCATAAAAGATTAAAAAAAAAATATATTTCTACAAATACATTAGCAACAAAAGGATGGCTAAGGAGACTTTCCATCCTTTATTGGGAAACAGTGACAAAGGATGAGGAGAAGGCTGAGGTACCTAATGTTTTCTTTGCCTCACTCCTTATAGGTAAGACCGACTGCTCTTGGGTATGCAGCCCCCTGAATACACTTAAATACACATAAGTCTATGGGGTTGGATGGGATGCACCCAAGGGTACTGAGGAGCTGGCAGAAGAGCTCACGAAGCCACTTTCTATAATTTATCAGCAGTCCTGGCTAACTGGGGAGGTCCCAGTTGACTGGAGGTTACAGTCAACTGTCCCTGTAGAATGACTCTTATCTACAAGAAGGGCGAGAAGGAGGATCTGCAGAACTATAGGCCTGTCAGTCTGACACTAGTGCTGGGGCAGGTTATGGAGCAGATTATACTGAATGCCATCACATGGCATGTACAGGATAACAGGTGATCAGGATGAGAAAGCGTGGGTTTATGAAAGGCAAGTCCTACTTGTCTAAACTGATCTCCTATGACAGAGTGAATGAGGGAAATGCTGTAAATATTGCCTACCTAGACTTTAGTAAAGCATTTGACACTGTTTCCCACAGCATTCTCCCAGAGAAACTGACTGTTTCTGTCTTGGATGGCTGCACTCTTCACTGAGTGAAAAACTGTCTGGATGGCTGGTCCCAAAGAGTGGTGGTGAATGGAATTAAATCCAGTTGCCAACCGGTCACAAGTAGTGTTCCCCAGGACTCAGTATTGGGGCCAGTGCTCTTTAATATCAATGATCTGGACAAGGGCATCAAATGCACCTTCAGTAAGTTTACAGATGGCACCAAGCTGGACAGGAGTGTTCATCTGCTTGAGATGTAGGAGGGCTCTACAGAGGTACCTGGACAGGCTGGTTTGATGGCCTGAGGCCAGTTGTGTGCGGTTCAACAAGGCTCAGTGCTGGGTCCTGCACTTGGATCACAACAACCCCATGCAATGCAACAGGCTTGGAGAAGAGTGGCTGCAAAGCTGCTTGTTGGAAACAAACCTGGGGGTGTTGGTTGACAGCTGGCTGAATATGAGCCATCAGTTTGCCCAGGTGGCCCAGATGGCCAACAGCATCCTGGCTTGTATCAGAAATCGTGTGGCCAGCAGGACTAGGGAAGTATTTATCCCCCTGTACTCACAGAATCATAGAATCATGGAATCTTTAAGGTTGGAAAAGAACTCCAAGATCATCAAGTCCAACTGTCAAATTGGCCCTGGTGAGACCGCACCTCGAGTGCTGAGTTCAATTTTGGGCCCCAAACTACAAGAAAGACGTTGATGTACTGGATCTTGTCCAAAGAAGAGCAACGAGGCTGGTGAAGGGTCTAGAGCACAAGTCTTATGAGGAGCAGCTGAGGGAACTGGGGTTGTTTAGCCTGGAGAAAAGGTGGATAAGGGGAGACTTTATCGTTCTCTACAACTACTTGAAAGGAGGTTATAGTGAGGTTGATGTTGTTCTGTTCTACCAAGTAACAAGTGATTGGATGAGATGAAATGGCCTCAAGTTGTGCCATGGGAGATTTAGATTGGATATTAGGAAAAATTTCTGCATAAAAAGGATTGTCAGTCATTGCAACAGGCTGCACAGTGTATCATCCTTGGAGGTATTTAACAAGGACGTGTAGACGTGGCACTTAGGGACATGGTTTAGTGGTGGACTTGGCAGTGTTAGGTTAATGGTCGGACTTGATTATCTTAAAGGTCTTTTCCAGCCTAAATGATGCTATAATTCTCTGATTCAACTGTAAGTTACCAGTTACCTTTCCCAAAAAGTCCATTAACTTTCACATTTAAACACATGTATTCTATCTTTACTGCGGATGTTATTTGGAAACAATTTATTCCCATTAGCAAATTGTTTTACTTTTGTGTACTTGCTAGTCAGCCCCTCTGACACATTGCCTTCACTAGCTTTTCATCTTATTGAAGCACAACGTATCCTCACTAATTTGTTAAGACTGAGAAACTTAGAAGCTATCAAAATTTTTCTCCAAAATCTTCTAACCAAGGCGTGCTGGGAAGTGATATTGTACTTTTTCTAGTGAAATTCTCTTTGTTAAGTTTGTCCCTAGGGCCAGATCAAAACAGATAGCTGCCTAGAGTAGCAAAATAAAACAAAATGAAAAGCCTAGTTCCAGCTCTTTCAGTAAAAATGTTTTTATACTTCTCTCAATGGCCTATTTTTCTCATTCTCACTGCTGTCTTGGCACTTTTAACTGATACCTTGGTGCTGCTTTAAGATTGCTAAAATGTACACAAAATATATGTAGTGGCTAAGGAAACATGTCCTCTGTGGATTTGCAGTGACTTTGCTTCAGCTTGGAGTAGCTAGTGAAATTAAGGTAGGGAGAAAGGCAAAATGGAAGGGAAGGGGAATCTTTCTAATGTTTGGAACATTAGAAGATGTATGACATTGAAATTTTCTATTCCCAGCTACAGTAACACATTATATTCATATATTGACTATCTAATATGTTAGCAGAAACTTTTCTAGGTATTCCTGAGACCCATTCTCTGACCAAAAGTTAAAGCAGGTTATTAAAGGCATTGTCCAAATGCGTCTTAAACACTGACAGGCTTAGAGTATGGACCACCTCTCTAGGGAGTCTGTTTCACTGTTTGACCACCTTCTTGATAAAGAAATGCTTCCTAAGGTCTAGTTTGAACCTCTGCTGGTGCAGCTTTGAACCATTCCTGTGTGTCCTGTCACTGGATAACAGGGAGAAGAGATCAGCACCTCCACTTCCACTTCCCCTCCTCAGGAAGCTGTAGAGAGCAATGAGGTCACCCCTCAGCCTCCTTTTGCTGCTTGAAAAATCATTGTCTTCTTGCTTACTGTCTTCTTGTCTTATTGTTGGTGGTTATCACTTCTGAATGTAAATTAGGTTCTTTTTAACTGTGAGATTATAAATATTCCCTGAGAGATTATAAATACTGTTCACATGTAAGGTTAAAACACCACAGTTTGAATTCCTTTCAGTTACATTGTCTTAGCTGAGAGGGAAATATCGGCACTCTGAGGCAGTAATAACTGCCAGTCAGTTGAATGTAATCTTTGAGGGTGTATCTTACAAGCCCTCACAGATCCCTATCTAACTAGAACCAATTCTATTGCATCTGCTTAAATATGCAATGGGTTTCTGTAATTGCATAGCTCTGTACCCATAGTAGTAAACCAAACCAAACCAAACCAAACCAAACCAAACCAAACCAAACCAAACCAAACCAAAAACCTCATAAAAATTGAAAACCAGCAAAGAACCTGTGTGAGGGAATTCAAAGCAAACATATGCAAAGGGAAGCATTAGGCCATGATTTACTCTAAAATCAGGTTGCTTCAAAGTTACTGAAGAAGTTCGTGGAAGATGTTAACTCTCTGACATGCTTATTGCTTTACATTTAGAATAATTAATGAAAACTTTGCAATATTCAGTATTTATTTTCTTCAAACTCTCCAAGAATCTTCACTTTAGCTTAAAACTAGCTTTCCTTTTGCTCCAGTGCTAATGCTGCTGTGTATGTGTATTTTGGCTAGAGCTACATGGAGGTCATGTTTGAAGAGCTCTTGAGATAAGCTTTAATATTTTGACATTTGGAGGAAAGAAAAGAGCTACCTTCTAGCTTTAGGTTCTTCCAAGTTTTTTTCTACAGCTGTACATGACTGATTTTTTTTTTTTCCTTCTCATGAATGGGGAGAATGTAATTGCAGCAGTTTCAGAAAAATCTGGAAAAGCAATGTTATGACTGGCTAGCTCTATAATATGTATCCAATTGATTTTGATAAGTCTATGGTACACTACTGTGAAGAAAGGAAAAAAGAGAAAGTGAAACACACTTAAACATGTTTTTAAGCTAAGAATATTCATAAATATTCTTTATTGTTGGGTCTTTAGTACACTGAAAGAGTGAAAATACTGAAGACAGGAAATACATCATATTTAGATGTATCTCATTATTATTGCTAGCGTTTCAAACTGTGGTTTTTAATTCCTTCATTCTCTCGATTTTTTAACTACAGCAACAAATTTTGAACTCTTCAAAGTTTTTTTACACTACAAACAGTTCCTAAATGTAAGTACCACTTCTTCTTCCACATTTTAAACCTCAGCTATGATGAATTTTGTTTTTGATAATATCTATTTTTGCTTTTAATTAATGAGGACTGGAAATATTTGAAACTTTTCTGTTCCTTTAAACATACCTATTCTTGAGAAATCAATATACATCACAATGCTCAACTTTATCATCCATCAAATAAGAGACATTTTGGCCTAATCATGTATCTTTTTAATCTGAAACATCATAAAAATAATTATGATGAGTCAGAGTAAAGGGGTTTTTTAGATCAGTACTCTTTCTCTTCAGTAGCTAGTAATGGATGCTTAGATAAAGTATACAAGAAACAGAGAATATATAATGTGATCCTTTTCCTAACACTTTCTTGCAAAATAAAAGATCTGGAAGGATACTCTAATCCAGATGGTTTTGTTATATTATTCTGATTAGTAGTTACTAATAGATTCATTAATTAATCTTATCCTTTTCAGAACCCATCTGTACTTTTAGACTCACTAATACTCTGTGGAAATCTCCTTCTGATGCACAAATAGTGTTGTGTTGTGGTTTGTTTTGTTTGCTTTATTTTATTTTAGCAGGAGTTCACTGTTCTAAACCTATGAGAAGAAACAAATGTCATTCCCTGTTATTTAATGGTCATTCCCTCCTTTCTGAATTATGTCTGCTTTTATAAACTTTTAGCATATCTCTCCTCTGTTCTTTTTTTTTTTTTTTTTTTCCACCCAAAGTGAGAAGCTCCAATTCATTTCGTTTCTTCTCATACGAAGAGACTGTTGCCTGACTGCTATCTGTTAACCTACACCAAATTTCAGTGCTATTCTTTGAAAATGAAGTCACCAAAATTCTGGACAATATTGAAGAGGGGGCAGTCCATGCTTCATTGCTGTTTTTCAAAGACAGTGCAGTAAATCCATTATTTTACATTGACAGTAACTCTACCCCTGGCCCTCCTTGTCTGTCCCTTCTGAACAGTTTATAGCCATTCATTGCAGCACTTCAGTTGTGTGATTCGTCCCACCACATTTTAGCGATAGTGATTAAATTGTAGCTTTCTAGCTGCAGAATGGCTTCCAGGTTCTCCTTCTTGTCATCCATGCTACGTACATTGGTATAGAGGAACTTCAAATGGGCTATTGGCTATGTCACCTTTTTAGAGGTGAGGAACACATCCTAATTACTTTGAGGCATTTCAGTGGTGTTTTCCTGTTGGTTCCTAACATATCATCAGTCCCTGGCTCTTCTGTGTTGCTCAAAACTTCATCCCATTCAACTGCTAAATTTAGTTTAAAGGTCTCTAAATAAGTCTGGCCAGCTTGTTGGTGAAGACACTCTTGCTGGACTTGGTCAGGAGAGTAACACCAGCTCCCAAAAGATTTTGATTCTCAAATGGAGATCCACAATCACAGAATTACACAATCATAGAATCACAGAATCATAGAATCATACAATGGTTTGGGTTGGAAGGAACTTTAAAGATCATCTAGTTGCAAATTTCTTCCTAACATCTAATCTAAATCAAGCCTCCTTCAGCTTAAGGCCATTACCCCTTGTCCTATCACTATATGCCCTTGTAAACAGTCCCTATCCAGATTTCTTGTAGGCCTCCTTCAGGTACTGGAAGGCTGCAAGGAGGTCTCCCCAGAGCCTTCTCTTCTCCAGGCTGCATAAGCCTAGCTCTCTCAGCCTGTCCTCATAGCAGAGGTGCTCCAGCCCTCTGATCATCTTTGTGGCCCTCCTCTGGAATCTCTCCAACAGCTCCATGTCTTTCTTATTCTGGGGGCCCACGAGCTGGACGCAGTACTCCATGTGGGGTCTCACTCACGAGAGCAGAACAGAGGGGCAGAATCACCTCCCTTGACCTGCTGGTCACACTATTTTAGATGCAGCCCAGAATATGGTTGGCTTTCTAGGTTGCAGGTACATGCTACCAGCTCAAGTTGAGCTTCTAATCAACACTCCCAAGTCCTTCTCCTCAGGGCTGCTTTCAATCCATTCTCCCTGCAGCCTGTAGTGTACTTGGGATTGCACTGACCCATGTGCAGGACCTTGCATTTGGCCTTGTTGAACTTCACGTAGTTCACGTGGGCCCACTTCTTGAGCTTGTCAAGGTCCCTCTGGATGGCATTCCTTCACTTCAGTGTGTCAACTGCACCACACAGTGTGGTGGTCTTGGCAAACTTGCTGAGGGTACAGTCAATACCACTGTCATTGTCACCAACTAATATGTTAAATAATTCCAGTTCACAATCCTGACCCCTGAGGAATGTCACTCATCAATGGTCTCCATTTGACATCAAGCCATTGACAGCAACTCATTGAGTGTGACCGTTCAGCCAATTCCTTATCCACTGAGTGGTCCATCCATTGAATCCATGTCTCTGCAATTTAGAGACAAGGATGCCAGGCAGGACAGTGTCAAATGCTTTGCACAAGTCCAGGTAGATGACATCAGTTGCTCTTCCCTTGTCTGTCAACATTGTAACCCCATCATAGAAGGCCACAAAATTTTCAACCACAATTTGCCCTTAGTGAAGCCATGTTGCCTGTCACCATTGTCACCAAAGAGGCCAGTGTCTGCTCTCCTGAAGTCTAGAGTAGTGAGCTTGCTCACTTGCCAAAAGACTCAGCAGCTTCTCAAATGGCATCAAGAATGTAAGCTCCTGGTAGGCAGCAAACTTCTCTAAAGAAATTGTCTGGATGGCAAATGGTTCCTTCAGCATCTCTCAATAAAGAATATCTGATTATTAATACCTTATGCGTTTTTCTGGTTACACTGGTTCTAATGTAGGTTGACAGATGAGTCAACTGCATGACTGGCTTCTCCTGATTCTTGCCTGTTACTCATGTGCTAACTATCCACATTAAATTTCAGTCTCTTTTTCAATAATCGATCAGTATTGTGAAATCTTTCTGGAAGTTCTTATAGGCAGCTTTAGATCTGAAAATTTTTATATCATTTACCTGTAAACTTTGCCTCCTTAATATGACTGATACTTCTTGTTATATTGGAGAACACATAAGCTGACTCTGGTGCCTTGCAGATCCCCAAATTAGTCCCCTTTTATTGTAAAAGCTGCCTATTTACTTCTCTCATTGGTTTCAATCATTCACTGTCTATTAATCCACAAGAGGGCATTTGGTATTTACCTGTTACATCTTTAAGAGTTTTTGATAGCTGACCTTGCTAAAATATTTTGAAAATACAGAAGTACAATGTAGAGTCCTAACTGAAACTTATTGCCTGCTTCAAACAATTGTTCTGTGGGGCACAACTGGTTTCTTCAATGTCACATTGACTATCCCTCAAAAATGTTTACTATTGTATCTTCTGATTCCATTTCTTCTTCAGGGACTATGAGTTGGTTTCAAATGGAAATTATTGGTCTGTAATTCTCCAGAAAACATCAGGAGATCCTTATGAATCCTCATTTTATTTGCCACATTCTTCTCATTTTGAAGATAATTTAAAAGGTATTTTGTACATCATAAATTGTAGTTCAATGAGTTCATGTTCCTCTACCATTTTTTCAGTGAACATGGTCAACTGGTGGCAAGTTACTTTTATCTGAATTAGTAGTTTTGAATCCCTTCTATTGACACTTCTATCTGAGGAAGTTCCTCAGATTTCTTCTCTTTTCTTTGCTGTAGAAACTCCTTGAATTCCCCTATAGTAAACACTGAAATTTTCTTCCTTGAGTATGGCTTTTTCTTATGTATGCTACTTATTTCATCTTAACTATACACTGGCTTAGTACTAGCCTGTAGAAAGCTGTTTGCTTATTATAAGTTGAAACATTTTATTATTAGTTTTAATGTCTTGAGCAATTTGCTTCTCAAAATCTCTAAAAGGTTCTTTTCTATTCTACTCATTTTGATATGGTTTTTACTTATGAAGACTACTTTTTATCCACTAATGGCCTCTTCTAAGCTGCCATCTAATCACGCTGAGGAATTATTTCCTTCTTTATGTGGTCTTTTTAAAGTCCATTTTGTATGACAATCTACATTTACCCTAAGATTCCAATATTGTCTCCTTCTGCAAGCATGCAATGAATAAGCATTTTATTCTTTCAGGTGAGTAGTTTAATTTCTTTCTAATGCACCTCTTCATCTTCAAAGCTTGAAAGTAGAAGTTTTGGCCTTACCAGATATGAGAAAGGTGGTTTTATGTACTTTTTTTTTTTTAATGTGAAGTAATTTTTTATATCCTAACATCTTGAACTAGGTGTTGGGCACTTTTCAGGATTAAATTAGATATTTTTTCTTATGTGAGTTTTACAAGTTCCAAGAAGCAATGACTGATACCTTTTAAACATTTAATCTATGTCACATCCCATGTGTAATTTCTCTGACCTGCATAGTGTCAGTCCACAGTTATTTGTTTTCAGTGTTGGCAGATTGTCTGACCCCCTGTAGCACTTCATAGTCCTTGTCCTAATCATTCACCCACACCATGGAAGCTGTGTCAGATCCCTCCATACACTAGAACCAGGTGAGGCATATGCAGAATGGAACAGTGGATTTATTGTCCTGCTCCAAATCGCTGTGTTCAGATGTGGAGCTCCATGACATGGACCATCAAACAGCACTAATCACATGATTTGCTAATCCTTGTATTCCCTATTTCCTCCCTTTCTTTTCCCTAGTTCTTCCCCCTTTACCACTCTCAATGCCTCCTGAATAAATTCTCTTAATCACTTCACTTTTTTTTATTTTCCATTGGTCCCAGCTTTGCTACATCCATACCCAAATTTGACATTTGTGATACTGCTAAGTGGGTGACCTTTGTGGTGCACAGCATTACTGGCATGGTTACCCTGGCACTGCTGGCCTTGGGCGACTGCACTCCCTGAGGAGCTCCAGCACCCCCTCCAATGGTCTGTGAGGCTCAGCCGTTTCCCACATAACTCCTCTTGCACACTCGGGAGATTCAGACATTCTCTGCAGAGCTGTCTCTAACTTTTGTCAGCTTTTCACAGTTGTCTGTTTCATCCAGTGGTTTTCTCACGTCAAATACAGTAGTTTCCCACGTTCAGTTCAGTTAGTTTAACCTCAGTCTAGGGCCAAATAAGTATCTCAGACATCTGTCTGCAGCCTTAACACTCCAGTAAAAAAACCACTCAAAGACATTGAAGCTCCCTGAAGCTTAAAGAAAAGGCTTGAAATGCTCTCAAAGAAGTGTCAGATCTGTCACTACCTTGTATTGGAATTTTACTCTTTAGTAACAAAATTTTAGGGATTGGATAGATTGTATATTTAGATTTCTAATCCCAGTTTCCTCTGAAAGACTACAGAAAATACAGACAGCCACAACAAGTTGAATGTCCTAACATTGTATGATCGTACCGGCTCATATCTACTAGCACTCACGGGAAAAAAGAAATAACAGAAAATTAAATGAGGGACTCCTCGGCTGACACATAGAAACAATAATAAACCCAACTGTCTGAAGTTGAAGAAAAGACCAAAAAATTATTTACAGATAAGAAATGTTCAGTTCTCCTTATAGCCTTAGAAAATCTTTGGAAATTGGGAAAAAAAGTCCAAAACAGTGGATACAGGGTTTCAAAGGGTAGGTCAGGTGAATCATGGGAATTCCTGTGGGAAAAGATTGAAGACTGAGCTAGGAATAGAGTGAATCAGATATACAGAAGATGTAAGAACTCTCCTAGTCAAAGGCATTAATCAAGATGTACAATGAACAAGATAACTGGAATTCATTTGATGGTGTTCTTAATTTCAGAGAAGCAAAAAATGGGAGTATTTATGCTTCACTAATGCATCCTAGAACATTGCAGGGTTATGTTATAGCAGTATAGTTTTGATTTCAGTGGATTTCTAATAAATAAAAGGTACTTTTGGCCTCCCATAGCACAAAACCCAGAAGTATCACTAGAAGTCTTTTGTGAACAATAAAATCCACACATGCGGGGGCCATATGCCTCCCAGGATCTTAGAATTAAATTTTTGAAATGATCAAGTAGACACTGAAGTTTGGCAGAAAGTGTAAAAGGCAATCTGTGCAGTGGACCTTAGACACAGGTGTCATCAGACAATTTTATAGTTTTTAATTGCAGCATTCTGTCTCCAGAACTGATGAAGTATTTTCCTTACTATTTTTGCTCCTCCTTCCAGTTTTCTAACCCAGCTAATCCCTCATCATCTCTAAAACAATGTGTCTTTGAGAATTTTTAAAGAAGTTAACCATAGCTTCTAGGACATACTTGATAGGTGTATTTGGTTCACTTGGGTAGTATATTCTGTTGTATTCCCTTTGCCTGTTTAGACAGTGATGTACAAAAAAGTAAACAAAACACTTGTAAGTGAAGCCAAGAATGTATTATTAGTTTACTTAAAATTTTTATTAGTGTAACCAAAAATGCAACAAACAGTTATTACTATTAACCTAGTTACAATGATGCTGATACTCACTATCTAAATTATTAATACCAAAGAAATCTCCCTAACAATACTGTAGTTGCAAGTTCTTATAGAAAAACACCTCTAATATCTTCCCTTTTTTTATTGGTGTTGTTCTTTGAGCTTTCTACTGCTCCTCTGAGTCTTAATACCAACAGTTTCTATCTGGAGGGGAGAACTGCAACAAGTTGTCGGCATCCTGAATATGATGTTTACATAAAGCATTTCCTTCTATTTGTTTGATTTACATGTTTCACACGTTCTTTCTTAGAGTCATAGAATCATAGAATAGTTTGGGTTGCAGGGGACCTTTAAAGGTCATCTAGTCCAACCTCTGCAATGACCAGGGATGACATCAACTAGATCAGGTTGCTCAGAGCCCCGTCCAACCTGACCTTGAATGTTTCTAGGGATGGGGTATCTACCTCCCCTCTGGGAAACCTGTTCCAGTGTTTCACCACCCTTATCATAAAAAAATGTATTCCTTATATCTAGTCTGAATCTGCCCTGTTTTAGTTTAAAACCATTACCCCTTGTCCTATCACTACTGGTGCTACTGAAAAGTCTGTCCCCATCTTTCTTATAAGACACAAGTCACAAGCGGTGTCCCCCAGGGCTCAGTGCTAGGGCCGGTCTTGTTTAATATCTTTATCAATGACCTGGAGGAGGGGCTCGAGTGTGCCCTCAGTAAATTTGCAGACGACACCAAACTGGGTGGGAGTGTTGATCTGCTCGAGGGGAGGAGGGCTCTGCAGAGGGACCTAGACAGGCTGGATCGATGGGCCGAGGCCAACTGTATGAGGTTCAACAAGGCCAAGTGCCGGGTCCTGCACTTTGGTCACAACAACCCCATGCAACGGTACAGGCTTGGGGAAGAGTGGCTGGAAAGCTCCATGGCAGAGAAAGACCTGGGGGTACTGGTTGACAGCCGGCTGAATATGAGCCAGCAGTGTGCCCAGGTGGCCAAGAAGGCCAATGGCATCCTGGCTTGTATCAGGAATAGTGTGGCCAGCAGGAGTAGGGAAGTGATTGTGCCCCTGTACTCGGCGCTGGTGAGGCCGCACCTCGAATACTGTGTTCAGTTTTGGGCCCCTCACTACAGGAAGGATGTTGCGCTGCTGGAACATGTCCAGAGGAGAGCAACAAAGCTGGTGAGGGGTCTGGAGCACAAGTCTTACGAGGAGCGTCTGAGGGAACTGGGGTTGTTTAGCCTGGAGAAGAGGAGGCTGAGGGGAGACCTTATCGCCCTCTACAACTACCTGAAAGGAGGTTGTAGTGAGGTGGGGGTCGGCCTCTTCTCCCTGGTAACAAGCGATAGGACCAGGGGGAATGGTCTAAAGTTGCGCCAGGGCAGGTTTAGGTTAGACATTAGGAAAAATTTCTTCACAGAAAGGGTTGTCAGGCACTGGAATGGGCTGCCCAGGGAGGTGGTTGAGTCCCCGTCCCTGGAGGTATTTAAAAGAAGGATAGATGAGGTACTTGAGGACATGGTTTAGTGGTGGGATGGCAAGGTTAGGTTAGTGGTTGGACTTGATGATCTTAAAGGTCTTTTCCAACCTAGATGATTCTATGATTCTATGAAGACCCCTTTAAGTATTGAAAGGCCGCAATATGGTTTACCTGGAATCTTCTCTTCTCCAGGCTAAAGAACCCCAACTGTCTTATTCTGTCTTCACAGGAGATGTGTTCCATCCCTCTGATCATTTTTGTGGTCTTCTTCATTGAAACACCATGTTGTATCTCACTTTTCTACCTTTAGCATGTCTTACAAGTGTTAGGTATATGCTATTTTTCATTTTTATTACACCTAAAACTAGTTTTGTCCAGCTTCTATATTTGCATTACTATTAATATATGACCACTCGTGACTTCTTGATAGACTTGGAGTCTCTGGTGTCAACCTATGCTCACACTTTCAGCTGTCACTGTACGCCTGTGTTCCTTTAGCTGCATCTTTGTCCTAGGGTGACTTCCCAGCACACAGCATAGCTACCTGCTATTCCTCTCTACATCAAAAATTTTAACAGTACTTGTTAAACCACACAAATACTCCAAGTTAAACAAAGCTAAAGCAAAGTCAGTAAAAGCTATATGGTTATTAGACAAAAGCTGTTACATATAAGTACGTTAAAATAAAACATAAAAAAGCCAAGGTAAGTTCAGAGAAAATGAGTTTGATACGTCCAGCCTTGACACATGTGATATTAGCTTAACACAAAGAATGGCCTCTTATTGTGAATACCAGTACTTTCTTTAATGACTAGAGAGCTAAAAGGTCTTTGGCAAGGGAAAGGTCCTTCTGTCTTTTGAATATTTCTATTAGATTTGAGTTTTGTTCTTGCCTGAACTCCAGTGTTACCACAGAAAGACAAAGAAAAGCAGATTCTTGAACACAAAAGAAGCCACACTCCACAGTGGATGGCCTTTTGGAATGCTCTTACAAAGCAGTCATGCAGAAGTTCAGTGAAGAATCGACTCTAGGGATAAATTTGCTACAAATGATTCAGAGTAAATGTGCTGACTTATCCTACTGTATCACATATGCTCCAGCACCTGACATAGTAGAGATGATAATGAAGAATTAGAACACATTTGCTAAGAACTCAAGTTGAATTCTCTAACCTAACAAAAAGTAAACTAACAAAAATCTAAAGGAAATAGATTGTTATGAAGATTGAATGATCTTAATGACACAGAATCAATCTGTTCATCAGTTAGTTTTGAGCAGAATGAGCAGGGGAGTTTTGAGCAGGGGCTGTTACATTTCACATATGGCTTTTTAAACTATCAGATGGCAGTTATTGCTCCTAAAAATATAGTACTAAAAATAGAAGGCTCAGAAAACATCATGTAGTACAATCAATACTTTCATATATACTAGAATTCATTTCAGGTTTAAATTTGTCCTCTTCATAACTGCATAATATTAAGGATTCATGGTCATATTGTGATCAACTAATATGTTCACCTATTTCTCCTCATGTTTTATAACATGAAATTTCAGTTTACCTGAGAAATTAGTACTAACCTTTAAAAGCAAGAAGCATGCATTTAATATATTTATTCTATTTCCTTTGTCTCTTTTGAGATTCAGCACATTTTTAAATCCACTCTTTTTCTTGATAGTTTTTTATATTGATCATGTGTCCTTTGTGCAAGATCACTAAAGGAAAGATTAAACTAAATCATTGCCCAAGAAAACCCTTGAGGGATACCATCTTCGTCTTTGTTCAAGATCTCCATTTTTGTGATTAGACAGCAAGAGAGTCATACCTGTCAGTAGGTTATGCAATTGTTTCTTTGATTTTCCTTTGGCAGTCTACATATCTTTAACAGTGATTTAAATTCCTTTCTAGTAATTCAGACTGTTTTTCTTTTCAGTGAACTACTGCATGTCATTGCTTTCATATTATTTCAGAAATATTGGTTAACTAAACTTTCAGTTGCTAGGGTAGTTCTGCATCAAAGATTATAATGAAGGGAGAAACTGTCTTTCATTTCTAATTTCCTCTAATGTCAAGAAAAGCTAAAAAAATATATTAGCATCATGTGGTTTGCAAATCTGTCTTCACGCATGTCATTCCGTAAACCAAGTTCCTGATACGTAAACTTACTTGGGAAATAAACATCTGTCATGTTTACCATCTGTGCTAAACCCATCAATATCCATCTATAAGAAAGAATAAAAATAATCTCCTCTCCAAAGCAATTTTACCAGGGCAGAATGTTCCATTACTGAAATATTTATCGGAAAATAAACAGATAATATTTCTATAGAAGATTTTGTTTTGTTTTGTTGGGCTTTTGGGGGGCTTTGGGCTTTTCTTTTGGGGAAGGTGTTGTTGGTTTGGGTTTTGGGGTTTTTTTTGTTTGTTTATTAGAACTGAATCATATATTCAGCTCATGAAGCAGAATATTGCTCTCTTGTGGGAGAGAAATTAACTTTTCTTTTACGATGTGACTTATTCTCATCAAGTCTGTCATTTGCTTTATTAAATTCTACACATCTAAGGATGTGGTTTGCGGAGTTATGTTATGTACAATGAGGTTTTTTTGCTGTCACCAAAACGCTGCCCATTGGTGCTTTTCATGGACAATGTTGTAATAATTACTTGGTCCAGCATGAACAGAGGAAAAAATGGATGTGACAGTGGAGAAATAGTTGAAAGACTGATCTCATAGTAGTGAAAAAATGTGTGAGGATTTAGAATAGGAAATCCATGCCTCTAATGATCTAATGGACACCTATTTCACGAGAGAAGAGTGTGTGGTAACAAGCTAGTTAGTAGGTAATGGAGAAGAAAGAACTCCTAAAAAAGGTGGAGGGAAAATATCTAGATTAGATCAGGTAATAAATAAACCAGGAACAGAACTCTATCAATGGTGATGGAATGGTCACCATAAAAAATAAACTGAAATAATGAACTCTGAAACATTTGCTAGCTTTTTGTGAAATCAAAATGTAAGAAAATCTGTAGCTATAAAATGCTACTTACTTTTTTATAAAAAAAAAAAAAAAAGAATCCTATATTTTTAATGAGATACAGTTGCCTACAAAGTAAATAATCCTTCTTTAATAAAATTAATTTCACTGCGGTAGATTTTGCTTCATTCCTTGAGGGTTAGGTTGCATGGGGTATTTTGTTAATTTGATTTTTCTTGTCTTTTGGGGTTGAGGGCAAGGAGAAAGTGGCATGATGTGAATACTGTCATAGAAAAGATATTGAAGAGATGGGGGATAATGGTGCTTGGATAGCCTTCCAAACAAAATACAACCATCCTTTGATATAAAAGCCATCAGTACCCTAGTCATAGTTCTTCCACAAAAATCCAGCCATTACTCCAGCAAAAGAGCTATCCTTGTAGATGGACACATCCATCAGCTTTCTTGAGAAAGGCCGTTCAAAATATCCATCCTTTTCTCCACCCGCACCCACTGATAAATTCTACTACCACAGCTCTTTGAAAACTAATACATCAATAAATCCTGTCCATGATCACTCTTTTCTTTACCTGCTTCTCAACCTTTTTTCTCCATGTTAGCACTTTTGCTGAAGACAGGATACTGAACAGCTCCACAAAGTACTATATAAGAATGAAACAGAAAAAAAGTAAGAACTTCCAGAGCAGTGCAACTATCGCATCCAAATTGGAGATAAGTCTCAGGGGTGCCAGACCAATAACACCATGACATTTACATGAGATAAAGAAACATACTTTGCTTATCAATCCAGAAGTTTACTGATAGTCTCACTAGTTTCCTAATAGTCTATTCAAAATTTACTGCTATTCAAGTTACAATGATGCTAATATTTACATTCTGAAGTTCCTAACAATGATATGGTTTAATCAAATATACTAAGTCTTTCTTGAATCTACTTCACTCCCTTGTCATTACCTTCTGTGTCCTAAAGTTCATTGGGCTGTTTCACTCAAGAAAGCAGGAGAAAGGTTTAACAATAAATTACACGCACCATAATTTGTTTCCTAGAAGGACTGTGGCGTTGGTAGTAAGCATTTCTTTTTCCTCACTCTGGAATCTGCTTGAGGTTATGTTTGTGCATTTTTCTAACATGCTTTACACCTTGGTCTGTCATCACAGATCAGAAAATCTGCATCATATCAAAATTCACTGTATGTAGTACCTTTTACACATGCTGGATACTTGGTCTGCATTCTCGTTGTTACCCCTAAAGCCAGTATTACCCAGTTCCCAAAGCATCCTTCTTTTACTGACCAGTAATTAACCACTAATGATTTGTTTCTTGCCTGGAGCTTCTTTTTTCATGTTGTATTCATATTTTCAAGATCTCTGCTATCATCCTATGCTTGTACTCCTCAGTGTGAACACACGTAATAAAACCCCAGCTATTGCTTCCTATTACTTACAGAAATCTATCAAAATTATATAGTACATTGCACAATTGCCCAAAGCTAAACCAAAACTGTAACTGGTAATAGTTATCTGGTCATTACACAGTTGTAACCAGTAGACAAACAAGATCCTGGCAAGCCAAGGTAAGCCCAGACTAAGGAAGCCTTACCAATCCTATTTCTGAGGTATTGAGGAGTTAATAAAAAGCCTATTATCTTCTAATACCCATGGTGATAGTATATCACAGGACAGAGAAAAGCCAGTTGGTAGGTAAGGAAGATGAATTCCTCATTGCATATTGATTACAGGTACAGTACATGTATGGCCCTTACAGATGGAATGCATTTTAAATGCTGCATTAGCATGTAGCAGTGTAAGAGAGGATGTCTTGACCAACATCATTCACTCACCAGAACTCCCTTTGACAGATGATATAAAAAATAGCAACTGTATATGTGTCACTGGCACTTACTACGAGAGGGTGTAGCTGCTATAAAGCCACTATGTTTGAATTACATGATATTTGGAAGGCAATAAAAGCAGTAACATTGAATGAAGTATTATGGGAATAAGGCTTCTTAGGTATATCAAGAAATTATGATGGCAGCTGCAGTTATACACTGTTCTTAGTCTATAGTATGCCTTGTCTTAATACCTCATCTTGAAAATGTCGAGTTGATCTTTAATCTTTCAGTGCTCTCATTTGGTAGGATTGTGCCAGGACTCCTGCTCTGTGTCCATTTTACTGTTTCACCAGCTGTTAAACATGGAATTTGCTTTGAACTTCATGCCACCCACCAAAAGTAGAAATATTTATAAGACTGAACACTGATCTGTATAGTTTTGTTCATCAAGTCTATCTACAGCTTCCATTATCACATCAAGTCTGAGCCTTACCCTGATTTAAAGTTCAAATTCCTCTCCATATTTTTATGACAGAGCTCCACATGGGGTTCTTTCCTATCCCTAACGGAAAAAGAAAAAAATCCAAAATTCATTGTTTGTTTTAGGATGTTGTACAGCTGCAGGAGGATTATCAGAAAGAAGCCTAAGGACAAGATAGCTGTTAAAAGCTGACCATAACCAGTCCTACTCATAGAATATTACCATGTATTTATCTTCAACAATATTCTCTTTGAGCAGGCTGTAAGCTAGTGAAGACACTAACATTGGAGAATCTCTTCCAGCTGCACAAAAATCAAGACTGGAGAGGGAAGAAAAAAAAAAAAAAGAGTGAGAGGTGGTTTTTTATATCTCAAAATGCATGTATTCAATTGACAATAATTTCAAGGTCTGATTTTCAGGCAGTGTTTAAGGAAGACTTCTGAAAAGTAGACCTTTTACAGAAGTCTCAAATTGCTGAGGGTAATCACTTCTACGTGACTGAAACACTCTTAATTGAGAGTCAAGCTGCCTGCATTCACTAAACAAGCCTCCATTTCCGCAAGCCCTCCATTTTCTTTGGAAGATTTTGTTTTGATTTGTTTTTTTGTTTTGTCCTCTTGACCTTATATTCTGACCAAGGAGAGAAAGTCCCCTTTTGTTCCTTCAGAAAAAATATATATATAAAAAAAAATCTCTATGTATCTATGCCTCTTTAAAAGCATGGGACATAATACCCTACATTTAGACTTTTAGTGTCTACAGACCTTTGTCTGGTACTTTACATCTTCAGGCGAGTGCACAGCTTGTTTTATGGACTCTGTCAACTCCAGTTTATTTCATAGCACTTTTGTCTGTCACAGATTGCTTGAAAATAGACTGCCTTAGGAATGTATACTTGTGTCACATACATTTAAATATCATAAGTGGTCTTCCTTTTGTTTAAAATTTTGCTGAGGGGAAGTCATAAGTGACCAACAAATTTATCTCTTTTCTTTGCTCACTGTCAAATATCCTTCATAAATAAGAAAGATATAATGTCTGCTTGCTACTTATCTTAACCAAATATGTTACGATATATTGTAACAGCAACCTGACAATGCTAATGGTAATTATCTCCCACATATATCACAGAAAAAATACGGATTTTTCCCCTCTCCAAGTATTCTTAGAATAATTACAAGATCTTTTGGGGATTTTGTTATACGAAGAAGGAGGTTATCAAGGCTGTTTATTTGTTATATATTTCTTCCATTCGTTACAGAACTTCCTCCTTCATATTTTACAATAGTTGTTTTAAGAATAAAACAGTGCCTAATGACTAGCTTGTACTTAAAATCTTCAGCAAAATTTAGGACATTTTAAACAGTATCTACTAGTCATAGAAGCATAGCACTCAGTAGACAGCATGCAAAAATAAGTTACTCAGTGGGCTTGGGTTGTCTGTAGTCAATATGGTTTGTAACATTCTACTAATTGCCATAGCCTGTATATTTTAACTCTACAATTTCAAATCAATATGAGTGAAAAGAATCCAAATAATAAAACTGATGTTTACCTTTTTGTTATCTTTCTTTATAGTATTTGCCTTATACAACTCTTTTAAATACTGTTTTAGGTTTGGGTTAGGGTTTGGTTTTCTTTTTTTTGTTTCCTTTTTTTTTTTTTTTCCTGTTTAAAGGAAATTAGACTGAGCCCTTGCTATTTTCCTGGTCCTTTTGCCTACAGTTTTCGTCTTTTAATTTGAAAAACTGTAATTCTAGATGGATATAATGAGATTTTAAAGCACATTTTATAGGTGCTAATAACCAGAATAATGGTGGCAGGAAGTTTTCTGTCAAGGAATAAAAACTGTGGTCTGTTATTTGATTAGGTGCTTTATTTTAGATGGGCCCAAGTGACAGGTACATTTTTTCTCATTTTTCTGAAATTATAGCTTCTGGGTGGGTATTGCAGATGAAGGTGTTTGACATGGTTATGATTTAGTCAATCCAGAATTTATTAATAGTATAAGGTAAATTAAAGGTTAATTTTTAGAAGCACTTTATGAGTGACTAATTTCAAAGATTTACAAGTAATTCAGTAAAATGTTATGATCAAAACAATGACTTAATTACAGATTCAAAGATGACAAGATTCACACTAACTTACTATAAGGCATCTTAAATCAAAGTTTAGAGATACCTATATATGTATAAACGTAAAACATACAACTACACACAGACAGACAAAAATATTTGGGCCCAGTGACATATACAGCCCACACTCATGAAGGTAAATGTGTATATTTAAACATGTATATACGTAGGGAGGTGGATGAAGGAAACTAGCTTATAGTTAAAATTTCCCTCTTCGAGTTTGGAGAAAATACAATGCATCGGCATTCGTCAGCAGGCAATAGTTCAGACTCAAGAAGGCTGACTTCACCCTGGTCTTCTGTTAGCAGACAATTCTCGAGAAGTTTGTGCCTGGGAGGTGGCCCAGCTCAGGGAGGTGCTGGTCACAGCCTGCTACCATCCAGAAGAGCTCAAAGGATCTTGCTTAGAATCACAATTTATAGGGTCTGAGATAATTGACTTTTGTCAGGTACTTTTCCACTTTGGCCCAGCTCAGATGGTGAAATATTCTGGTATTTTCCACCAGTTGCACAGACCCAGAACTTGCTAGATTTTGAAGTTCTGGTATCACCCCCTTTTGGGTCATAGCCCAGATGCAGATGTACCAGGCTGTCAGGAGGTCATTGGTTGTCGTTACCGTTCCCAAGCAATAGGGGAGGCAAGAGCCAGGCACGTTAAGGGGGTGCACTAACCCTCTGGTCTGCTGCCTTTCGCAATCCACACCCAACTCATCCTAGGTTGGCATGTGGCCCAGGAAAGGGGGATGAAATCACGCCAAGTACGGAGCAGCTCAAGGCAGGGAGTGGTGGTGGTAGTGGAGCACCACCACAGTGGTTTCTATTGATTAGGCATCTGTGAAATGTCTCAAAGAGTTAGAAATGACAAGGAATTAATACAGTCTGAGAACTATGTTAATAAATATTTTCAGTTTGACCTGCTTTTGATTCAGTCGTATCTGTATGCTTTTATTTTCTCTACCATGAGCGCTTGTCAGCAGTTTTTGTTTGCTCAGATCTTTCAGGGAATATTCTTCCTCCTTGCGTAGCAACATTTGCTTTTTTTTGGTTGACCATCTTTGTTTTTTCAAGTAGAGAAAAAAAGGAACACCTGTGATTCTCTTACTTCTATTAAAGCCAGTCTCAGAAAGGTTATCTGTGGGAATACTAATATCAAGAGACTATCAATGAGAGGTGTAGCTGGACAAACCTAAATAAATGAAGTTTGACTGAAATATCAAGTACTAAAATCCCTTAAGGGAACAAAGCTCTTGTATGCTGGATCTATACTGGAAAGGGAAGCTTTGCATCAGA
This sequence comes from Aramus guarauna, assembly GCA_013400195.1. Taxonomy (NCBI): domain Eukaryota; kingdom Metazoa; phylum Chordata; class Aves; order Gruiformes; family Aramidae; genus Aramus; species Aramus guarauna. Next base: position 228,004 of record VXBL01007582.1, on the reverse strand, counting down.
TTTGTGCTTGTGGTTCACCCACATTAGTATTTCCAGAGCTGATTGAGTCTTACATGGTGTCTGGAGGTTCTCAGACATAACTAAAATTTCAGGGGACATGTGTTGGGGTCTCGGCCATTTTACAGGACCACGAGGAGCTTGGGTGGATGGCAAGCCCCTCCCCCTCGGGGTCGGCGGCGCTGAGCAAGAGAAAAACAAAAGAAGAAAAACACTCCCTCAGGATGTGCACCCGGCAACATCAAGAACCAATCAAGAGCTGGACAGAAGCGCGCGACCTTTAACCAATAGTAGAGTATGTTTGGATGCGTGTACGCATGTGATTGGACGCGTGTATGCGTGTGATTGGTAGCAAGGGATATATAAACTGCGAGAGGAGAGTAAATAAACGGATTGAACTTGCATCACATTGATGTGTGTGTTCTCTCTCGTTCTTGCCACGGACGGTGGGCTGCGGCAGACATGTCAGTTCTATATTTCTGAGTAAAAATGAAGGATAAAGCATGCTCCAGTGGGGTACTTATGATACATATCAGAGAAACTGAAAACTGTCAGAAAAACTCTAGAAGTGCTCAAAAGTGCAGTATTAGACAGAGTAGTGTTAATTCACTAAGTAGGTCAGAGGGACATAAACATGGTGTATTCACACCTTCAAACATTATTGAAAGGGTACCTGGAGTGAACTATTCCTGAGAATCAAGCAATTGCATTTTGTTTTGGAAAAGATTGTTTTCCTTCCCAGAAAGAGAAGCCATGATGGTATGCAATGTGGATAATCAGGAGATTGAGACCTGGTAGTGAGCTACAAAACTGAATTATTTCACAGTGCAGATGTTTTCTCAATTTCATACGGAGCACAGCAAAGCAAATGGCAAAATGAAATTATCTTCCAGGAAATTGTTACTATTTGCAAGAAACTAATATATGCTAAACAAGAATAATTTCCTTGGATTTCCAGGCTGTATTGCTATACCCAGAGAGTCAGAGCTGCGTAGTACAATTCTGTTGTTGCACAGATTAAGGGTCTGTCTGTACCCAATAATATCAAATGTACAGTAGGGAAACCTGGAAAACTGAAAGGCACGATAACCTTGAAGCAAATAGTTTGTTTATGAGCATTTACATTAATGTATTAACATAGCATAGCCTGGAGGAATTATCAATGTATTCACAGGCAAAATCAAATACCTCCTTCCATGAAAGAAAAAAATATCCACCTATATTTGTCAGATTTATAATTGTTGCAGATATAGCTATCCGAGGCACATCCACAATCCTAGGGCTTCTGGTTTGCAGCAGACATTTCTTTTTACTAAAACATCATGAAGACTGAAAGAAAAGTCCCATAATTCTCCATGCTTATTTGGTCAGCATGTCTTTGACTTTTCCTGGGACTAGAAATTACTCTAGGTAGTGTCTACTTTGTGCATTGTAGCTATTGAAGATGAGCTGTTTAAACCCATGTGTACATCAACTCCAAAGAGATGTGAGTAAACTGGATTACACTCTGCAGTAATGATTATTTCTACTTCTGCAATAAGTTACACTTCAGCACCTTGATGTGTGTAATTATTAATGAAGTCACATAGCATCATTCCTACTGTAAGAACTGTTATTCTCCATATTACAAACATGTTAAGTAGGACTCAGAAAATATCTATTTGAAGTTCATCATAAAATCAGTTCATTATAAGCATGTTGCAGTAAATATACTCAGAGAAAGTAAATATCTAATGCAGCAATTTAATTTTTTTTGTAGATTGTTAATGGCACTATCAGTCCACTGTTCTGTGATGTCTATCTTCACGATTTATACAGTATTGGCTATATACAGCTGACAACTGTTGACATTCTAAGAACAACAAGAGTATTGAAGAAATAAAACTTGAATTTCTTAATCAAGCTCATAGCTTCAATACTAGGCATATATGAAGGAATGATGTGTAATCCACCTCAGTAAACACAGTGGGAAAAAACTAAAGGAAGACATGGTAATGTGGTGTGTAACTTAATGTTTATCACATCTTCCGTAAAAGGAATCTCAGAGTATCCTGAAATACAAAACTATGTGACCTTTCCATTTCTCATCCAACGTCTTGCCTGAAGCCCATGTAGATGCGTAGGATAAACAGAAGATGCATCAAAAATCATGAACTATCTTTTAAATTAAGGTAAACTGAAATGTTTTAGTTTCAGCTACCAGAAAATATAAACCCCATATAAATGTTAACCCTGTTATGCTTACATATTTTCTCCAATATATTCCTCAAGAAAAAATAAAGATAAAATGAAAATTGAGTAATTATGAAATTGATTTTTTTTTTTTATTTTTGAAGGAGTTTTAAAGATCTGCTAGAAAGATGTGTTTATCATCTAGGTAATGACTGTAAAAGACTGAAATAGGATATAAGTAAAGGTTAATCAAATTTATAAAGCCATATGGCACATACACCTTCTCGAAATTGATTACTCAAAATATTTTAAAGTAGATTACCATTATGAACTCATCATTACCTAACACTGGTGTTGTCAGGTGGAGATAAGGGCTAAGTTCTGTTACTGATACTCAGGTAACAGCAGTTATCCGATGTTCAGAGGGAACCTCCTATGTTTCAGTTTGTGCCCGTTGCCTTTGGTCCTGTCACTGGGCACCACAGAAAAGATCCTGGCTCCATTGTCTTTGCAGCTCCTCTTCAGGTGGCTTTGCAGCTCCTTGCCTCGCCTCAGCTAACTGTGGTCTCCTTAATTTCTTGTGAAATCTTTAATAGTTCTAAGGAATTTCAAATTAGTCCAAGATCAGTTGGTGTTGGTCAGTGTCACCCTATCAGTCCCTGGGTGAACTGTAAAGCCACGATGCTTGATTTAGGTAAAGTAAGTTTTTGCTCCTTCCCTTGGGAAAGGGGAGGGAACACAACATTAACAAAAATGTATTATTTTACAGTGTTGAAGTATTTGATGTTCTAATTTGATTGTCTTCTACTGGTTTTAATTCTGCAGGAGAAAGTCAGTTGTGCAGAGAGTCCAGACACTAACATGCTCTTAAAAAAGTGTTTATAAGATTAGTACAATAGTCTGAATATTACAGGATGTCTTAATGTCTGTCACACAATTCCTCTTAAGAGTTCTTTGTAAATTTAACTACAAACTAAAAGGTCTGATATATACGCGCTTTTTCAAAAGAGTTTTGCATCCTGCCCATAAATAAAAATGTGTGAACTGTGTATTTTTAAATTTGAAGAATGACACTGATCTCCTTTATAAAATGTCTGAAGATCTTCTCATGAAAAATATTCTACATGAACTAAAGATTACCATCATACACTTTTTTTGGCAAGGAGATTCCTAGAAGTACAAGGAAAGCATGTGTGAAGTCAGTGATAGAAACATGAAACAACACTTATTTAGATTAGGAAAGACTATTTCTTATAATTATTACTGTACTTATGAGTAATCTACACTTGAATTAATATCTCTGTTTCCTGTGATGGTGATGGTGGAGCAGATATCCACCGGAAGCCCATGGAGGACCCCAAGGTGAAACAGGTGGATGCCCAAAGGAGGCTGTGACCCTGTGGGAAGCTCACACTGGAGCAAGCTCCTGCTAGAACCTGTGGCCCCATGGTAGACTCGTGCTGGAGCAGTCTGTTACTGAAGGACTGTACCCTGTGGGAAGGACCACACGCTGGAGCAGGGGAAGAGCATGAGAAGTCCTCCCCCTGAGGAGGAAGGAGCAGCAGAGACAATGTGTGATGAACTGACCACAACCCCCATTCCCCACCTCCCTGCACAGCTCAGGGGGAGGAGGTAGGGAAATTGGGAGTGAAGTTGAGCCCAGGAAGAAGGGGGGGGAGGAAGTGTTTTTAAGATTTGGTTTTATTTCTCATTCTCCTACTCTGATTTGATTGGCAATAAATTAAATTAATTTTCCCGAGCTGAGTCTGTTTTGCCCATGACAGTAATTGGTGAATTCTCTCTCTCTGTCCTTATCTCAACCCACGAGCCTTTTGTTATATTTTCTCCCCCCTGTGTAGCTGGGGATGGACAGTAATAGAGATGTTTTGGTGGGTACCCACCACAGCAGGCAACTTGATTCTTAGCTCTGCAGTGCCTGAAAGTTAACTGATGTAAGATCCTGCATGAAAATAAAGATGTTTTGACTGTTATTTCCAGCATCTGTCAGCTGCTAAAAAGCATGTAAGAAACAACAGAGAACAAGCTCTTTCTATTTTGCTATGTGCCTCCCTGAAAATGTGATTGAAACTCAAACATTGTTATTGACTTAGGCACATAGTTTGCTATTTTAATCTAAAAGAGTAGTTTGCATAATGGCCTAAATGGGTTGTTATTGCTGCTTGTCATGCCTCTGGCACTTTGCTGCTTTATGCAACTGACTACCATATGTGTGCTTTGAAGCTGACCTCATAACCAGGATGAAAAGTAGTTTCAATCTTTCCCACTGATGTTGGATCATTACAAAACCAGGTTGCAAATTTCATGAAGACCAAAGGTGAGCAGAAAATAGCACTACTTACCAAGGGAGAAGGGTTTGCATGTTATTTATTTAATATAAAATATACAAGGAACAAGGTGCAACACTGAAAATTTTGGCTAGATATAAAGAAAAAATAAATCACAGTCAGCACTACAAGAGGATGGCCAGAATATGTGGAATCTCTACCCTTGTAGATATTGAATATTCATCTAAACAAGACCCTAAGTAACCTTATCTAAGTTCAGAGGCAGCCTTAGTCTGAGAAAGCAGTTGAACTAGATGACTTCCAGCTGTCTGTTTCACCCTATATTATTTTGTGGGTCTGATTAGGCTTTCCAAAGAGAGGTTTTAAACTCTGAAATACCTGTTTTCTGGATATTAAATGGCTAGTTGCATGCTCAGCAAAGATTGTGACCTTGTGTGTATAGCAAAGCTTTAGACACCTATGTTTTAGACAGGGCTTTTCTAACCTGTTCTCCTGAAGAAGCTATACTATGACTAAATTGCAGCTTGAGTAGTCTAAGGATCCATTAGAAGACCTTATTGGACTAGTCTTTAAGGTCNAAAAAAAAAAAAAAAGATCTTCACAAAGGGCATGGGAAAATTTTAGTGATGTTTGCAATAGACATGCAGCTGTATAGGAATATACCCAAGCTAGCCAATTGGAAACAGAGAAAAAAATAAATATGTACATTCCCCTCCCTCAGATATATACATGTGATTCTGGATTCTTTAGCTATTTCAGCTATTTCTTCTCACATAAAAGTAAGCTTAAAAAGAGAGGTGTATCTCACTCTTAAAACACAATAAAGGAAGACACAGTAGAATAATTTCTAGGGTGTGGGAGATTTACAATTAATGTTCTCTCTGCTTGGAGGATTGAAATACTTTTTTTATTTCTTAGAATATTTCTCTGACCTGTTAGCAGTGGATTTATGATTCATTATGTTAGAAAGAAAAGAAATATGACTGTGTAGCCTCATGGATACTCTGTTTATGGCTGCTTATGCTTGTGTTTTTCCAGATGTGGTAGACATGTGACCTGTGAGATCCTCTAATACTAGTCACACTAGGATATAAAAACATAAAGTAAGGTTATTGTGGAAAAAGCAAATTGTATTGTTAGTTACAGCATCTTACTTGCTCAACATCATTTTCCCTGGACTTGAAAAAGTTGAGGATCACTGGTTTATTCACATATGATATAGATAGAAGGAACAGGACAGTCCTATGTTAGGTAAGAAGTTATAGCAACACTTTTAGTCCATTATTAGAAAGGAGTAGAAAGTATGTTAAGAATTATGTTAAAAACACATTATAGTCTTTGAAAAGTGGGGATATGACATGCATGTCTCCCTTGTGTATGAAATATTTTTCTAATTCTCTGCAATACAGAAGGTTATTAAGTAACACCTGTTAGGAATAAACATTTTGAAATCAGCAGGCCTGGGTATCTTGAAGCTCTATGTCCTAAAAGAAGTATTTTAGGAGATGTCTGGCATACATCTTAATATGGAGCAACACACAGTAAACCCCTATAAAATCAATAAAGATAGCATTTGTAGGGTATTTTTGTTATATCATCCAGCTGATTTTCAAATATGTCAGGGAACTATAGGTCACATCCCAAGCTTATTGATTTTGCAGTAAGGATTTTCCATCAGCTTCAGTGTGCTGTGTATCGTACTACAGTTACTCAAGAGGCCACTAAAGACATCCAATAGATTAAAAATACAACAGTTGTTTATAAATTTATGTCTGTCAAATCCATCTTCTGATCTGATTGATATCTAGTACATACCAAAATCCAGAGGGAACCCAGAAGCTAAGATTTGTTTCACCTCCTTTTCTTTCTGATACTAAAACTCACGCAGTTTTAACTCTGAAAGAACATTTACAGTTTATTTTCAAAGGTCAGTCTTACAAAATGAGCTTTCATGTTAATTAATATTAGTTAATACTTTTCAGACTTTTCAAAGTCTACTAATCTTCGTCATTGAACCACTATTCAATATCATGACAAGCATCAGTCTTCAGATAAACATGCTAGTCTTAGCCTTTCATCTAGTTGTCTACAGGTAGTATTTTCTTCTGTTATCAATAGTGTATCTCCCCACCTAGATTCATTAGCTTGAAAAGAACACTTTATAGGTCTGAACAATGTATACTAACTGATCTAAACAATGTATACTATACTAACTAATGTATCTGAAACATGCACACTAAATATGTATTAAAATCCTAAAATGAAAATCTCTGAACCTCAAGGTGGTAGAGTAGATATGCTACTCTACAGGCTGGTGTCGTGGTTTTACCCCAGCCAGCAGCTGAGCACCACACAGCTGCTCACTCACTCCCACCTGTTGGGATGGGGAAGAGAATTGGAAAAGTTAAAGTGAGAAAACTCCTGGGTTGATATAAAGACAGTTTAACAGGTAAAGCAAAAGCCGCATGCACAAGCTAAGCAAAGCAAGGAATTCATTCACCACTTCCCATTAGCAGGTGTTCAGCCATCCCCAGGAAAGCAGGGCTCCATCACATGTAACTTGAGAAGACAAAAGCCATCACTCCGAACACTGCTGCCCCCCCACCCCCCAAGCTCCTTATGAAGTGAGCATGATGTCATATGGTATGGAATATCCCTTTGGTCAGTTGGGTTCACCTGCCTTGTCTGTGTCCCCTCACAACTCCTTGTGCACCCCCAGCCATCCTGCTGGGAGGGCAGTGCCAGAAGCAGAAAAGATCTTGGCTCTGTGTAAGCACTGCTCAGCAATAGGTCCATATAACAGAAGCATCTCTATATTATCAACACTGTTTCCAGCACAAATCCAAAACATAGCCCCATACTAGCTACTATGAAGAAAATTAACCCTGTCAGATGAAACCAGGACAGCTGGTCATGTTCCTAAGCTAAGCACATTAGTTTTCCACAGTTCTCTGTCAGACCAATCAGGACAAAGAGGATGGGAGATGCTTATGTGTTAAAAAAAAAGTTATGGGCTAAATGCATAAATGATAGGAAATATACTGTCTACATCTCCACACCTCTTTTGCCTACACAGATTGCCCACAGGAGATATAGAGACTTAGACCCAAGTAGGTAGCGAGATGTCTGTGTCTATCTCTCGTTCTCAATAAACTCTTGCTAAAAGTAATATTGTTTCATCTTGGGAACAGAGGGAGGAGAATTCTGTGTAGTGGCACCTCTGACTACAATTTGCTATGCTTTCAGCTGTGAGGTGAGAATGTCAAATGAGCAAGAGATTGTTTTAATAATTTTTTTATTATTACCCAGCCTTAGCTGCATGTGTTTTGTCTCCTTGACATCTTGCAAATATCTGTCTGTAGCACCAGTGCTAGGCAGTCTAAGGTTATTATTTTTATTTTATTTTTTTTACCAGATTATGCACTAAGGAAAAAGCTAGTATCTAAAATGGTGTTAGTACAAAATACCAATGGATTTGGAATTGTCATCTTGCTTATCAAGAGTGGAAAATGCTCATCTAGATTGACCTGATGAAGGACTTAGTACAAGTAAAATCACCTGACACTGATTACAAACATACTATCCTATGTGGAGTTAATAAATATTCAGAGGAAAGCATGTGCCTACAGTCATTTTTAAATCTTCACTCAAATTGTCGGGCTGTGGAGCACCTTTTCCAAAGACATACTTTACAGTACCAGTTTAAAGTTTATATAGCTCTTATCACATTTTTATTCTTGAAATTTGAAATTCAAGCAGACTATTTTTCCTCATACTAAATTACTGTCTGCTCATATGTTTTGTGCTGCTGATTTAGAAATCAATAGTATGCAGTAATTATCTTCTAGTTAAAACTATGAAATGGTAACACTCACACAAGGTAATATAGGTACAAAGTGAACTAATTTTTCCTTTGGAAAACTGCAACTCCCTTGTAACATTTCAATTTCTAACAAATTATTTTAAATTATTTTCCATTTCATTGGTCTCTGCTTATTATTCTTTGCTGGTTTGCACCCTAACTTAATATTTTTCTGAATTATTTCTCTGACATAAAGAAGCATTATATCTATTCATTCCTCAAAAGAACTTCATTGCAACAATCTTTTGAAATATTGGCTCCATTTATGTCTCTTTCTATCAAACTTGGACTATTGCATCTATAAATGTTAGGTTTGGAACAAATCATCCATTTTAAATGCATTTTTTCTTTAGCTGTGTAAATGGTACAAGTGGGAAGGAGGATGTGATGGAAGAGAGTAGGGGACTGCTGCATTGCTTCCTACTGCAGCCCTTGTGTGTTAGTTTTATGTGGGGCTCTCAAGAGAGAATGCATTCTCCTTCAGGCTGAAACTTTGCAACACGAAAGCAGAAAGAAGAGCAAGACAGTAATTCGCATAAGCACAGAGTCCTGGCAAGTTGTATGACAACCACGATGAGGGAACATCCTTCTTTACCTCTGCAGGCAGCCAGTGGAAGTCAGAGAATGTGGTTTCTTCTTGGATAGAAAAACAAAACAAAACAACAGAGAAGGTTTCTTTACTTAACTTTGAAGACTTCTAAGCTGAGCTGCTATTTGGGCATTAATCAATTCAAAATATGCACCTGACACTGTGAGAAAACTGTACTTTGTTCTAATTGAGTGGCAATTTTCTTATGCAATGTGCTTGGTAAAGTTTTTCGTAAATTTAAACTTGATAAAATCCAACTTTCCATTGCAATAATTGCAGCCATTTCAAAATGGCTGCACAGATGTTACCCTATTGATTAACACAATTATCAGAAATGAGGGAAACTCATCTTCCAGACTGTTGCTAAAGACAAGCAGAGAAGAGCTTAAACCTGCTTTCCTTTACCTGTTGTTTACCTCTTTCTATGATTTAGGTTGAGTTGTTTGTTTATTTTGAAACATCTTCAAGCTCAAACTAGGAGCACTAGAACACATTGGTGTGAGCTGAAGAGAAGGCAGCCCAGCTCTAGTCACAAATAATAGCTTCCTAACAGTATCTGAACACTCTGGGATAGGGAACTGTCTATATCCCTCAGTGATCAACTGCTTGGTTATTTTAATTATAATTTCTAGCTACCTCTTTTCCTTACTATTGCTGTTGGGGTTTTTTGTTTGGTTTTGCTTTTTATTGTTTCATTGAATTACTCAGTCTATAGTAAACCACTATTTGTTTTTCTTCCGCTGCCAAATCATTTACCTGATACCATACACAAAGTTGTTCTACAAGGAGGCAGTTGGAAAAAGAGATAGATAGACATGTATCACTATATAGCAGTTCCATTAATTTGAACTTCATGATGTTCTAACTCTATATCAGTTAAAATATTACCCTTGGCTCCTAGAAAAGACACCAGACAGTTGTGGGAATTCAGGACTAGAAATCCATAAAGATCACATGGTAGGACCATTCCTCACTGTAACCACAGACAGTTGTGGAACAACTGCAGTAAATACCCGTGCAAATTAAATATGTGCTGATTTTTTCTCACTAAATCGTGACTTAAACAAGGCTGCTTTATTTTTTTATAAGAAAGTGGTTTAATTTACATTCATGTAACTGATGCTCTTTTATTGTTCTTTTTTCTGCATTTCAATAACTATGGACTTTAAAATATGTCAGAATGTTAAATTCAATGCTCTTAAATAGATGTATGGAATGTGCTGTTACGATCCTTGCTGTTTTGAGTGACAGTATTAGAGTGTCACGTTATCTGCAAAAGTTATTGTTATCAATGGAATAAAAATAGACTCATAGAAGACTTACATTTCTTTGCCTAAACCACGTCACTTTCCCCATCATCTTTACAGTTAAAAGACTGAACCTTTTAAACTCTGTGAAGGGGGAATACACCTAGCTATCTGATATCTGGCTAAACTGAATGTTCTTTTCTGAAACTATAGAACCCTTTTACTATCCTCAATATTAACATGCAATTTTAGAACTACATAGATGCTAGAAAGTTATGGCCAATGCTTGTAGATGAAATGGGAATTCAAATTTTTTGTCAGGCATTTAAATAAGGGATTTTATATAATGAATTAATAACTGTGGCATTTCTAGTTAACCATAAATTTGGTGATAATGAGCATTAATCCTATGAGAATTTTAAAAAGGTGCTTTTGTTATGCTTCTGAATAATTGCAGCATTAATATTTTATTTAGAGCTATTTGAAGTTGACTCCTGTCATTGCTAGCAATTATTTAAGATTTTCACCTATATAACTGAAATGAAATACTAACTTGTCAGTAACTATAAAGACAGTCACAGCATAAAATCAACTTGCGTAGCATTTTATGATTTACTTAACAATACTGTAATACCAGCATAGCATTTTCAATTATGTTCTCAAAGTTCTCAAATTATTGTAATTTGAAACTACTTCTATTGCTCATACTTTCCTTTTTTGGAAGGACCACATAAACCTAACATTTCTTTTTTTTGCCATATTTTATAACCTTTTCTTTAAAAATTTTATTTGGATTTAACTTTTCACTGTACTTCCACCTCAGGCTAAATTATATTTATTTATGAAAAATCAAAACCAACCTGTGAACATGTTTACATGGATTATGGTAGGGCAAAATATCTAGAATTTTTCTGGAGGTTTATAGAGTGGTTTGGTTTTGTGTGTGTGTTTTTAATAAATTGTAGCAATACTATATTTCAAAGTTGCAACTTGACATTTGAAAGAAGGCATTTCCCCCTGTTGGTTCTCCCTATAAAAATCTTCCTAATCGTGAATGAGAAAAATCAAGCTTCATCTGTTTTCAGCCAATTTTTGACAGAATATCACAAATAAGTTAACCCATGATGCCATGCAGACAAAGCAGTCTCTGGCCTAGAAATGAGCAGTATCTTTTCTTCATTTGATACAGAGAATGAAAGCTTTGCACAAGAAATAACAGATTGTCCTCTGTGCTGTTAGTCTGCTGGTATGGTAAGTGGAATTCTGAGACGGCCTGAGCTCAGTACAGGCAGGAGATGAAGACAGAAGACTGGCAGAGATTCTGAGTTGGGGCAGACTAGAGGAGCACTCTGATCTATCCAAGACAGGAGAAAAGACAATGATCTGAAAGAATTGCTGTTACTGACTAAACACATGCTGAAATTCCACAGTACTCTTTTAACTGAATGAAAAAATTTCATGAAAAATAACTTTTCTCACTCTTTCCTCAGTAAGCTCTTCTTTTATGTTAATGTGTCTGCCTCTGTTCACCATCTGTAGAATTAGGATAATAATTGACAATGATCTATAATTGTACTGATTACATTTATGAATTAAAATAATGAATCATAATTCCTTTAACAATGAATGCTGTAGACTTCAAATATGAACCCTGGTACTGTAAGATTTTCCAGAATTATGGGGAAAATTCTTAAACTCGTATGTTCTTACAAGCTTACAGTTTTTCAGCGTATCCAAGAACTCAGAAGAAGTGGGTAGAGGAAGGTCTGATTTTTTTGAAGGTTGTTCCATTGAAGTCAATACTGTAGAAGCTGTGGCTTTGATACTTCGATCCCTCAGTGACTTTTGGTCAGGGAGACCTCAACAGCAACAGAAACTGCTTACCAGGTAAGCTCTAGAATAGAAATCAGAAGATTACAACCTGTTGAACAGCACACTGAACACTACACTGGAGAGCAGAGGCTCTGAAAGTGATTTAGGGGGTGTTCTGGACAATAAATAGAACATATGCACCCAGTTTAATGCTATGAGAGACTGGGTGATTCATATCTTGGATGAATCAATACCAGAATAGTGAGCAGGTTGATAAAATGTGAAGACTAATATTAATCTGTTGTTTAAACTTTTGATATCTCCAGCAAAAACACTGAAGATTTTAAGACAGTATGTAAAAGTGATGATATAATGGTTCAATAACTGCAAAAATGCCCTTATGATAAGCTTACTACATTACATTTATTAAAGAGATTATGTTGCAGTATAAACCTCCCCATTATAAAGAGAAACCTTGGTGCAATATGTATCTTCAGAGTAGCATAGAATGCTCTAATAAGAACTAAAAGCTAAGATCTGTAGCCAGTCATTTTAGAAATGTGGCCTTGTTTTTCAAAGGGAGAGTGATTTAATATGGAAACAATACTGAAATACTGGAAAAAGATACCATTAGAAGGGGTGCACTGAGGTCTCATTTTCTTAATAATGTCACATTAAGATGAAATACTTGCTGAAACTTAAGATTTACTCTAATACAGTTCTTAGGGTTAATACAAGATTGATAAATTAAAATATTGTAAGTTCAGGAAGTCAAAATAGATTATATAATGGTCTTTTTACTGTTGAAACCAATGTATGAATAAATTGATGTGAAATTCACCTGAGTATATTGTTTGTATTATATCTTTCCTAAAATGGTGCTTCATAGTAGCATTGGCTTTTAAGATATAGCGCTTTTTTAATTCATCTTCCTATTGGAAAGTACTTGAAGAATTTCCTGTTCTCAGGAAATTCTCCTGTTTTCAGAATGATCATCATATTTATGTACAAAATACAATTATATAGAAAATAGTAAGTTCCTTGATTTTACTAGCTGTTTTAAGTTGATGCGCAGACTAAAAGTTGAGCAGATGAAGCTAGGTCTGTTTATTCCATATCCTGTGCTTCTTCTTGCCTTCTATTTTGTTCAGTAGTATGTGTATGGAGTTTGTGAAGATGCCAAAACACAGATATTTTACCATTTCTTGTGACTGTTCTTTACAGAAGTTAAATATTCTTTTTTAAAACAAACAAACAAACAACAAACACAAACACAAATAACTTTGGACTTCATTTCCATTTGAGTTAGTTGTTAAGTCCTAGATACTATTCTTTTTTCTCGTGGCTTTTTCTGTTGCTTTCTAAAGAAATCTGTCTCATTTCTGACAGGATGTGCAAACTGATGCGATCCCTTTTGGGATATTTTTTTTTTTTTTTCCTTCATTGCTTCTTGGAATCTTTTCCATTTCCTTTAAAAACATGCACACTAACCTCATTACTATCATAATGAGCTAAAATATCCTTCTTACTTTTATTCACTATTATTCACTCCAAAGATTAACCTACTCTCCTGAAGTGTTGCACAGGATATCGCTTTACCTCCAGAGCCTATTTTAGTCACTGCTTTCCATGATAACAATTTCCTAGTCTGTAGTTATAACTTTTGTACCTTATTCTTAGAAGATTTTTAGTTTTTATTCTTTAAATAGGGCCAGTGCATGTTTCAATACAAATCTTCCTATATGATTACTCTCTCCTCATCATTAATTATCATTCTGTCAATCTTTGTGTCATCTGCAAATGTAACCAACAGTGAACTGATATTTACTTTGAGAACATTCATGAAAATGTTAATAATGTTGGCTTTACTATCAATCACTTTGGACTCCCCCTAGGAAAAGTGCTCTTCAAACACAGTTCCCACAGACAACTATGTTTTGAAATATGTCAGTTCAATAATACTTAATCCATGTAATATCTCTTAGTTTTCACAGAATCACAGAAGGGATGGTATTCGAAGGCACCTCTGGAGATCATATAATCCAAACCTTCTGCTTAAAATAGGGGCAACTAGAGCAGCTTACTCAGGGACATGTACAGTCAGTCAGGTTTTAAACGTCGCCAAGGTGGGAGGAGACTCCACAACTTGGACAACCTCTTGGCAACCTCTTCCAAGGTTTCATTCTCACAGCCTCTCCCCATATGACAGATGACCCAATGCCTTAATCATATTCACAATCCTACTTTTCTTAAAACATACTACTTTTTAAATATCAAAATGTCATAACTGTGACATTGAATTGTGAGCTGAGTAATGGTCCAATCATTTGTGGCTTTGTCAGTCTCATCAAAAAAGGAGCCATGTTTTTAGAAATAATGTTATCTAGGAAGCCATTCTGATTATTATGAGTTCTTTTCCTTTAATACCTTATTGGATTCTCTATCAGGATTTCTATTAATATACCTAAAATAAAGTATTAAGTTAATTACTTCTAGAATTACTTAAATTATCTTATCTATCCTTTCTGAATATTGGCATAATTTTATTTCTTTTAATCTTCCATAATTTTCCATGTAGTCCCAGGTTTCTCATCCTTGCTTCCACCCTCTGTATGGCTCCTTTTTGTGTCTGAGTTTGGCTAGGAGCTCCTTGTTCATCCACACACACCTAGCATTTTCAACCGATTTTTTTATTTTTGAGATGGACCGCTCTTGAACTTGGAGCAGGTGATCCTTGAATACTAACCAGCTTTTTCAGGTCCCTCTGCCCTCCAGAGCCTTATCCCAATGGACTCTACCAAGAAGATTCTTGAAGACGCCAAAATCTGCTCTCTTGAAGTCCAGCACTGTGATCTTGCTTTTTGCCGTCCTTCCCTTTCTGATCCTTAACTCCATCATGGTCACTGCAGCCAAGGCTGCCTTCAACCTTCACATCCCAAATAAACCTCTCTTTGTTTGTGAATATAAGGGCCGTTAGAGCACCTGTCTTCATTTGGCTCCTTTATCACTTGAGTCAGGAAGTTGTCATCAATGCTCTCCAGGAACCTCCTGGATTGCTTATGCCCTGCTGTGTTTTCCCTCCATCAGATATCAGGGTGGCTAAAGTCCCCCATGAAGACCAGAGCCCGCCAATGTGAGGTTGCTTCCAGCTGTCTGTAGAGGACCTGATCTGCTTGTTCTTACTGGTCAGGTGACTTATAGCAGATACTCACTACAATGTCAACCATACCAGTCTTCTCTTTATCCTCATGCATAACACAGGGAAATAGGAGGCAGCTGTGAGTTATGAAAATACTTTCACATTCTGGATTGAGAAATGGATGCATGTTTCATTAAAATCAAATAAAGAATGAAGGACAATTTACCTCTGGTAAAAAGAGGTTTTATATGCTTCCACAAGAAAACAGCTCCCTTCTTTAGAAAATTAATTAATTTAATATAATGCTTTGAAATGTGCTAATTCTGTCTAAATTAGCAAATTGCTGATATTAGTCTTAAGAAGTAGCCGTTCCATGTGGTTTTTCAGTAAGAACATCAAAGGTGTGAATTTGTGTGAGTGAACATAAGACATTTCTGATTAGGTACATTAAGAAATCACTATTTTAACACCGTTAATAAAATTCCCTAATTAGCATATAGAATAATTGTTGTAAAAACTTGTACATTGGCATTTCAAATGTTAATTATTTGAATTAAATAAAACTTGGATGTTAAGCTCCTTATTTTCTCAAGTTTGTTATTACTTCATTAGTATCCACTAAATATATTTGAGTAATTCGTTGCATTTCATGTTTAAAGTTAATCATCATTTGGTACTAAAACTAGGACGTATAATCAATTATAGTGTGTTATCTGGTGACTGAATGGACTTAAGTCTTAGAATCAAGTGGTCATAAATAAAAACTACCTAACAGTTTTGTTTTCACACTGTTTCTAGTAACCCTGATATCAAGATCTTGATGAACATGAGCACAGAGTGAATTAATTGCTTCCAAAAGCTGAGTGAATATATCTATAGTTTTTCATCAGCTATGATTTATATGGCAAATCATTTATTCTATAACTTATGCTCTGAAACATTCTGATTTTTTTAAGGTGGAAACAATGCATTCTGTAGCTGAATCACCCATCAAATTGTCAATCTATTAAGTACTGTGAATTGTTTAGGACTGTATAGTTAAACAGTATAGGACATATCTTTGAAGGACTTGCAAATAAAACTCTAGTGCCACTTGTACATCTAAAATAAGAAAGGAGAAAACTGAACATTAAATTACCTTTCTGTTATTGTAGTGATTTCCCCCCCCCCTCCCCCCCCCCAGTTTTGGTAATTTCTACTTTTTTATGGTAATTTTTTTCTGGAGAAATCTCCTCTCCTCTTCCTCTTCCCCTTCCCCTTCCNTTGGTCTATTTGTTGTTTTTTTTTTTTTAACTTCAAGGCTTACTTTACAGACCTTTGAGAGATGGTTTATGAATTGTGATATGCACAAGATACTGCAAGATTAGAGAAGACTTCACTTGCTACGTACTATGGTTTTGCTTTTCTTTATTGTAGTTTGTGGCTTTTTTTTTTTTTTTTTTTTTTTTTTTTTACTTTGTTTTTTAAGAAACATTTNTTTTTTAACTAGCAAAGAGCTGTGCAAAAAACCAAGCATTGAATGTTTTCTTGTGACAAGATGAACTTGGATCAAAAGCAGAATTTAACAGTGGATACAGTCTGAGTTAAGAATGTGTTTCAGGAATATATTGTCAGAGCAAACATGGTGTAACAGACTGTCTCAGTACAGTGAATGTCTGGCAAATACAGGTAGATGTGGTGCCAAGATGAATTGGCTGGATATATAAAAATTACTCCCATCACTCTTTGAATGGGACTTAGTAAGTTGCGAAGTGCTTTTGTATACAGGCTAACATTCATGTATTGGGCTGTCAATATAACGATGACAAACACCTTTGGTAAGGAATTTCCTTTCTGTCTAACATATGCTAAAATATTAATATTGCAAATATTCAAATACAAGGGTATGATATGGAAGAAGAAACACTTTTCCTGTGCAGGAATCAGCAATGTGTAATATAACCCTCCCTTTTAGTTATAAAATTATATTGACACATTTACAATGAGATATTGTAGCACCTGCTTTATTTACATCTCAATTTACTACTGTGATCCAGACTGATGCTCTCACTCCTTTCTTCAGATGATATGGAGTCACGTGAACCTGTATCTGCAGTCCCATGTCTGTGCTTGAATTAGCTCAGATTCATTATTTTCCAGGAAAGCTATAGAATCATAGAATGGTTTGGGTTGGAAGGGACCTCAAAAATCACCTAGTTACAACCCCCCTGCCATGGGAAGGGACACCCTCCACTAGTTCAGGTTGCCCAAAGCTTCATCCAACCTATTAGACCATAAGTTATTTAATTTCAGAGTACACTTCTGTATTTATCCTTTTACTGGATATTTTGGCTCAAATTCTCACACAAGAAGAATCCTCATATCCTTTGAAGCAAGAGAAAGCAAATTTTTTATTTTATGACAAAATGTAAGTCATGGAATAAGGGAGGCAAAAATATACATGACAATAACAAATGATACCAACAAAACTAGAATCAGCTTGGCTGGGTAACATTCCCATGTTATATCTATTTTAGTAGAGTAGGTACTTGGGCCTGTCAGATGTTAGCTTACTGGCTGCTCTTAAAGAGTATGGATTGGTGTCTCAGTACAATCAGAAAGTTTTCTTTTATTGATGGAAATAGAGGCAAATAAGGGCTTGGTAACAAGATAGAAAATTAGGAAGTTAATCTAGCCTGGCCAATGATTAAGGTTCCTCTGCTAGAGGACTTAAAAAAATAAAAGGTATGCTCTTCAAGAAAGATTAATGTAGTTTTGGAAAACGCAATTTTTTAGCGTATTATAAACATACTTTGTGAAAGTAGCTATTTGACTCTGTGACTCATTTGTCACTTGGGAGAAGAGACCAACACCCACCTGGCTACAACCTCCTTTCAGGCAGTTGTAGGGAGCAATTGGGTCTCCCCTCAGCCTCCTTTTCTCCAAGCCAAACAACCCCAGTTCCCTCAACTGCTCCTCATAAGACTTGTGCCTCGTTGCCATTCTCTGGACATGCTCCAGCACCAAAATATCTTTCTTGTGATGAGGGGCCCAAAATTGAACACAGTGCTCGAGGTGCAGCCTCACCAGTGCTGAGTACAGGGGGACATCACTTCCCTAGTCCTGCTGGCTGCAGGATTTNGGACATCACTTCCCTAGTCCTGCTATCTGGGCCATCTGGGCCACCTGGGCACACTGCTAGCTCAGATTCAGCTGGCTGTTGACCAACACCCCCAGGTCCTTTTCCACTGGGCATCTTTGCAGCCACTCTTCCCCAAGCCTGTTGCATTGCATGGGGTTGTTGTGACCCAAGTGCAGGACCCAGCACTGAGCCTTGTTGAACCTCACACAATTGGCCTCACACCATCAATCCAGCCTGTTCAGATCCCTCTGTAGAGCCTTCCTGCCCTCAAGCAGATCAACACTCCTGTTCAACTTGGTGTCATCTGCAAACTTACTGAGGGTGCACTTGATGCCCTTGTCCAGATTATTGATAAAGATATTAAAGACCACTGGCCCCAGTAACGAGCCCTGGAGAACACTGCTTGTGACTCTCCGCCCACTGGATTTAATTCCATTCACCACAACTCTTTGGGCCCAACCATCCAGACATTTTTTTACCCAGTAAAGAGTATGCCCATCAAGCCATAAGCATCCTTTTTCTCCAGGACAATGCTGTGGGAAACAGTGTCAAATGCTTTACTAAAGTCTAGGAAGACAACATTTCAGTGTATATTTACGAAAGGAAAAGAAAACAGTCTTTTGCCCTAACATCCTGGATTGTATACAACATGGTAAAGCATTGTGACAAAGAAGGACAGGAAACTCATTTGGAAGCCATTTAATTGAGCTGTCAAGTTAATTCTAGCAGTCCGAATCTGGTTTTGCAGTACTATTTCACTGGCGTGAGCCATTATAGACTATGAATATTAAAAAGTATATTCAAGACAAAATGCTGGAGGGAGACTAAAATTTAAAATAGCATAAAGTGACTTCACATAAGAAAAGTGTAACCAGATAGTGGTCTAGGATGGAACCAGTTAAATATATATATATATATATATGTACTTTCTGTGCCTTTAGGCAAAGAGGGAGTTAAAGAAAAATTACATTAGTTACTTTCTCCAGTATAAAAGTAAGAAGATTTTAGTTTAGTGAAAAAAAAGTATTATTAAGTGTGTAGAAAAATAATATTCAACTTTGGTAAAAATGGGAAGAAATATGCATTTTTCCTTTAAAACAGTAAATGAAGAAAACTGTTTCCACTTACATCTATTTCAGGCAGAACCTTGACAGCTGTTGAACAGTATAGGTAAGTGTAACACAGCCAAAGGCATCGCCTCAAGCTGATGACTTCAAGCTGAGTCACTTTTCTGGTGTAGACAGGAAAAAAAAAAATAAAAATTGAGAGAACCTAAAAAGGGAGTGGGAAAAAGTTAGTGACTAGTAATAACACCACCTTTTACCTACGATACTTATTGTCAGCGTTGTATACATTTCCACTTGATTTTGAACAGAGAGGCAGAATGTACCTGCCTCTGAACAAGATATGAAAATTTTGCTTCATCCATCTGCCCTGGGGTTCCTTTCCTTATATTTCTAAAATGCATATACAGTTCTAAAACCAATTACTGAGGGCATCTCAAGTGATCTTTTTGCAATTCATTAAACTACGGTGGGTTAGATCTTGTGTAAATTATTGGAGACATTTGAAATACTTTTAGTAACAGCTTAAGCAGAGTCAAATACAGGCAACATTTCATTACTAGTATTGAGTTTAAAGCAAAAGTCATTGCTAGAACACCAGGTTCAACTCCAGCCTATACCAGGAAAAATCCAAAACTAGAGATATCTTCCATATAAAAAGTATTCACTTTCAGTCCAATTCATGGTTAAATATGTGGCTTCTTTCTTGGACGTATTGATATAAACTGATATAAGATATACAAAGATAAGATCTTTATTTCTAATCCAAATCCAGTGAACCAGATGTCAGCAGAAATTGTATAAGAACTTTATAAGCTATTCCTACCAAAAGAAATCTTTGGAAATGCAGGCTGCCATTTTTTGAACCAATCATTTGAAAGTATTTGATAGCCTCAGGAAAATGTTACAAGCATAAAGAATAGCATCAGAATTAAAGTTGTTTTTCTTCTGTTTCTTTTCCAGTTTTGAGGTCATATGAGTCAGGGCATATGTTTTGCATATGTCAGTGCAGTATATTATTATTAACAACTTTGTTTTTGAAGTATTTCAGTGCATCAGAAACTTGTATTTGATATCCACAGAGATGTTTTTCAGTCTTAAGCATTAATGTTTTAGCAAACAGGAAGAGCTAAATCTGTCACCCATCCATGCAGGCTTCATTTAATTTCATCACAAATAGTTTGGTTGGAAACTTTCTTTTTAAGTAAGGAGAGGAATATTTAATTAATGTAGAGATGCTATACTCAGTACATTTTTTTAAATAATTGACAGTATGTGGGTGTGTAAATGATTTTTTTCTAAAAGCATTATTTATTTCTGAAGAGCAGAAAACTTAGTAAATTTGCAGGTGACCTTCTAACATACAGCAGCTACTGTGGGGGAAGAAGCTCCTATTTTGATAAAATGTGTTTTATGTACAAAAGTTCAAAGTCTAACTTATCCTCAGTTTAAGGTGGTATGTAATGAAAAATGGCCTTTGGCAACTACATTGAAGCAGACAAAAAGGTTAGCTATCACAGATGTTACATTAAATGCAGAAATAGAACCATATTCTTTCCTTCTTCCTTCTTAAATATAATCTGGTTTGCATTAATAAACATGGGATTGAATAAAGTTTCAGATATAGTACTCTGTGACATTTAGACATTTGGAGTGAGAAATCCTATGTAAAAACTTGCTCCCCTTGAATTTTTTATATGTAAATATTGAGGGAATGGTCACTTAGAATTATTGTTACAAATGTTTCAAAATATACTTTGCAATAAAAGTTAAAAGATATACTTGGAAAAGAGAAATATACTCTGCAGTATATAGTGTTCATAGTAAAGGAACATGGACAAACACCACATTTTCTACATATAGGTTTCATTCTGATGACACCTACAAGAAGACACTCCATGTGATGAAGCATGTTGAACCATGCCTTAGAAGTCAGGATGCACAGTTTGCTTGTTTGTTTGTTTGTTTGTTTGTTAACCAAATTTTGAGAAAGGGAAGCTTTGAAGCAGGCTATCCAGCAACAAAATACTCTGGGACAAAAAAAAAAAAAAAAAAAAAAAAAGAAGGCCAAGATGCTCAACAGTGATGAATAAAGAAAGTACAGAGCAGTCCTTCCCAGAATATTAGCCCCTTTTTAAGTGGTCTCAGGAAGGATTCAAATAGATTTAAACAGTCCAGAATCCTAGTTATTCCGATACATTATTAGTTATTCTAACATTCTAACATGCTATTCTAGGATGTTGGTCTAAGAATCTGAGCAGATATGTGAAGAAAGACTGATGCATAAGATTCAGTTAGTATGCATGATATGTTCTCAGAGCTGATATATTATGGCAATTTGATGTGATAGGCTTGAGGGCTTTTTTTGGAGGGGTATGTTAGATTTCAGTCAAAAAAGCATAGTAAAAATGCCTTACTATTTTTAATACCTACCTACAGTATGAAGAATCAAGGAAGTGGCTTTAATGAAGGGAAGTTAATTTAAGTGTGAAAATATTTATGCTCAGCAGGAATTAAACAAAAATAAAATCATATGAATTACTACATTTATGCCTCATTGACTGTTTGGAGTTTTTATCAATGTATCGGTTTTATTTTGTTGTCCATATCTACAGCATTCTTAGTGTGTATGTGTCCCATTGCTGAATTCTGACATTATAATTTGTCAAACACTCCGAATAGGTGATTTATGTCCTTTCTAAGACACTTTTAATTAAATTATTATAATAGCCACTAGAATAATAATGAATATTTGCATGGAAATTATTTCAGTAGATAATTTTTGTAAATATTTAAATGAACTCAACCTTTACACTCTCCAGGATAATGCAACAATTTGAAATATTTGAAATATATGAAATACTGCACAGTTTCATACATGGAAGCAACACAGCCAACCACATCTAGGTAGCATCTCATACATAATTAACATCATCTAAAAAGATTAGCTTAATTAATAACATTCCAACCTAAATGATTCTATGAAAAAAAGAAAATTATTCCAAGTAGAATCTTGTAGACTACTGAGTGCAGGGGTAAACCATTTTTTTTCAGAAAAAAAAAAAATAATCTCCAGACCTCAAGGATACTGGTCAGTATTTCTTTTAATAATTGATATCTTGTTAACTCTTAATAAAAATTCCAAATTTCCAAATAAAATCTCACTTTAAGTAGAAGTAGTATATTTCCTCACAAATTTGAAAAAACTTGAACATCTCTTAACTGTTTCAAATTACTAATTTTAAAATGTAAGTAATAACTTTAAACATTTTTTTTTTTTTTTGTAGGAAAAAAAAGACCTTATAACTTA
>VXBL01007582.1:194788-205337 GCA_013400195.1 Aramus guarauna | reverse complement strand
TGAATGAAAAAAAAAAAAAAAAAAAAAAAAAAAAAGACAGAGAGAGAGGAAAAAAAACTGTACATAACAAGGTTTTTTTTTTATAAATTACCAAAGGCAATAGACTTTATGGCAAAATGGAAAACTTTTTTATCAAGACAGTTCAGGAAGATTCTTATAACAAATGTGAAGTGTCATGATGTGTTATCGTGATTATCATGGCCATCATGATTAAGTGTATCTGGGTAACATGGTCATTCCAGAAACATTTCATTTACCTAGACTGCTGTAAATCTAAATCCAGCAAAAGTAGATATTACAGATGTATGCTATCTTCAATGGCTGTGATGCAATAGGTTAGATAAAACAGCTGTCCTGAGATTTATAGCTCAGGTATTGGGAAAAACAAAAAAAAAAAAAAAACATAGCTGAGCTTCTGACACCAGCATATAACCACATTCACTTGGATCTGGTATTTGTATAGCCATATTCAATACAAAAACTTCCTACACTGCAGTACTGACTCATTTCCAGACAGGTATTCTTTCTCCAATTTATTTATTCTCCTCCTCACAGTTCATTATTACTGTAAATTTATTAAAATTACATTGCAGCATAAACCTGACAAGTGGTGCAGACATTATTTACGTTAAAATGCCATGTCTATTATCACAGATAAACTATGACTGCAAACCATGAATCTTTAGTATCTTGTCCAAAATGCACACACAGATGAAGTTTTAAACAATAAAGTTTAGGTGCCAAATGACAATATACATTAGTCATCTCCAGGGTATTTTTTGTACCTTTTGCATCATTAATTTTTGTGGTTTTACACACAGGCAGATAAAATGGGTCCTGTTAAAAGATTACCTTTCATAAAATCACATAACATATCTCCATGAATTCTTGTGACCTTCATATCACAAGGCAAGGAATTGACTTTGATATCACAATCACCCTCACAGATTCACAGATTTACAGATTCACAAATTGGTAGGGGTTGGAAGGGACCTCTGGAGATCATCTAGTCCAACCTCCCTGCTAAAGCAGGATCACCTAGAGCACGTTGCACAGGACTGCGTTCAGAGAAGGAGACTCCACAACCTCTCTGGGCAGCCTGTGCCAGTGCTCAGTCACCCTCAAAGTGGAGAAGTTTTTCCTCATGTTCAGATGGAACTTCCCATGTTCCAGTTTGTGCCTGTTGCCTCTTGTCTTGTCACTGGGCACCACTGAAAAGAGTCTGGCCCCTTCCTCTACACATCCACCCTTTGGATATTTATAAACATTAATAAGATCCTCTCTCAGTCATCTCTTCTCCAGGCTAAACAGACCCAGCTCTCTCAGCCTTTCCTCATATAAGAGATGTCCCAGTCACCTAATCATCCTTGCAGCCCTCTGCTGGACTCTCTCCAGTAGTTCCCTGTCTTTCTTGAACTGGGGAGCCCAGAACTGGACACAGAACTCCAGATGTGGCCTCACCAGGGCAGAGTAGAGGGGGAGGATAACCTCCCTTGACCTGCTGGCCATGCTCTTCTTAATGCACACCTGGATACCATTCTTGGCCATAAGGGCACATTGCTGGCTCATGGAGAGCTTGTTGTCCACCAGGACTCCCATGTCCTTCTCCACAGTGCTGCTTCCCAGCAGATCAACCTCTAACCTGCTCTCATGTCGGGGGTTGTTCTTCCCTAGGTGCAGGACCATACACTTGCCCTTATTGAATTTCATATGGTTCCTCTCTGCCCAACTCTCTAGCCTGTCCAGGTCTTACTGAATGGCAGCGCAGCCTTCCGATGTGTGAGCCATTCCTCCCAGCTTAGTATCATCAGCGGATTTGCTGAGGGCATACTCCATCCCTTCATCCAGGTCATTGATGAATATGTTGAATAGGACCGAACCAAGCACTGACCCTTGGGGCACACCACTAGATACAGGCCTCCAACTAGACTCTGCATCACTTACCACAACACTCTGTGCTCTGCCATTCAGCCAGTTCTCTGTTCACCTGACTGTCCTCTCATCCAACCCACACTTCCTAAGCTTGCTAATGGGATGGCAAGGTTAGGTTAGAGGTTGGACTTAATGATCTTAAAGGTCTTTTCCAACCTAGATGATTCTATGATTCTATGATTCTATGTTATGAAAGATGGTATCAAAAGCCTTCCTGAAGTCAAGGTAGACAACACCCACTGCTCTCCCTTCATCCACCCAGTATGCCATTGTAGAGGGCTATCAGATTGGTCAGGCATGATTTGCCCTTGGTGAATCCATGCTGACCACTCCCAATAATCTTCTTCTCCTCCACATGCTTATTGATAACCCCCAGAATAAGTTGTTCCATCATCTTTCCAGAGATGGACGTGAGGCTGACTGGCCTGTAGTTTCCTGGGTCCTCCTTCCTGGCCTTTTGGAAGACTGGAGTGACATCGGCTTTCCTCCAGTCCTCAGGCGCCTCTCTTGTTCTCCATGATCCTTCAAAGATGATTGAGAACAGCCTAGCAATAGCATCTGCCAGCTCCCTGAGCACTCACAGGTGCATCCATCAGGGCCCATAGGTTTGTGAATGTCAAGTTTGTCTAGATGTTTTCTAACACAATCCTCCTCGACCAAGGGAAGGTCTTCCTTTCGCAAGACTTTCTCTCCTACCTCCAGGGTCTGGGATTCCTGAGCAGTAAAGACTGAAGCAAATAAGGCATTCAGTAAGTCTGTCTCTCTGTATCCTCCATCACCAAGGCACCCACCTCATTCAGCAGCGGGCCTACATTTTTCCGAGTTTTCCTTTTGCTGCTGATGCATTTGAAAAGGCCCTTCTTGTTGCCTTTGACTTCCCCTGCCAGTTTTAATTCCAGCTGGGCCTTAGCCTTCCTTGTTGCATCCCCACACACTCTGAATTAATTCCTGTATTCCTCTCAAGTGGCCATTCCCTTTTTCCACATACTGTAAACTTCTGTCTTCCCTTTGAGGTTTTCTAGCAGCTCCTTACTCATCCATGCAGATCTTCTTCCTTTACTTGTCCTCCTATTCTTTGAGATGCAATGATCTTGATCTCAGAGAACATGGCGCTTGAATATTGACCAGCTTGGACCCCCTTACCTTCTAGAGCCTTAACCCATGGGATTCTCCCAAGCAGGTCTTTGAAAAGGCCTAATTTAGCTCTCCTGAAGTCCAGGGTTGTAATCCTACTTATCGCCCTGCTCCTTCCACACAGGATCCTGAACTCCACCATCTCATGGTCATTGCAGCCAAGACTGCCCCCAACCTTCACATCTTCAACCAGTCCTTTGTTGCTCAGTACAAGGTCCAGCAGCATCCCTGTCCTCATGGGCTCCTCCACCACCTGTGTAAAAAAGTTACCATCAATGCTCTGCAGGAACCTCCTGGACTGTGCGTGCCTGGCTGTGTTGTCTTTTCAGCAAATATCAAGGTGGTTGAAGTGTCCCATGAGGATCAGGGCCTGTGATTGTGAGGCTACTTCCGGCTGTCTGTAGAAGGGCTCATCAACTTCCTCATCCTGATCAGGTGGCCTTAGTAAACACACACAACAGTGTCACCCATTTAGCCTGCCCCTTAATCCTTACCCATAAGCTCTCAACTCTTTCTTCATCCACCCCTAGATGGAGCTCAATCCATTCCACTTGCTCTCTTCCATAAAGAGTAACTCCACCACCTTGCCTTGCAGGCCTGTCTTTCCTAAGAAGTACATAACTGACCATGACAGCATTGCAGTCGTGTGAGCTATCCCACCATGTCTCTGTAATTGCAATGAGATCATGGCATGTGACCTCACACAGATCTCTAGTTCTTCCTGTTTATTCCCCATGCTGCATGCATTTGTGTACGGGCATTTCAGTGAGGTAATCGAGTGTGGAAGTTTCCCTGGAGGGGTGCAGGAGGGTCTACCATAGCCACACACACCCTTGAGGTGGATGGCTTTCTGATTCTCAATCTTGCTGCCAAAGATTCCCTTGCCTCTTCTAAACAGGTGGATCCCATCCCTCTCTAAAAGGTTATAGTCAAACAATTTCCCATTGTCATAAAAGCCAAAACCCTTGTGACAGCACCAGCTACATAGCCAGGAGTTGATATACATTATACGTCTATTACTGGCTGCCCCCTTCTCTCCAACTGATAGAATGGAGGAAAAGATAACCTGAGCACCAATGTTTTTCACTTGCACCCACAGGGCTTTATAGTCTTCCTAGATTCTACCCTGCAGTGTCATTCATGCCCATATGGAAGAATAGCAGTGGATAGTAGTCTGTGTTCTTGACAAGTTGTGGCACACTCTTGGCAACATCTCTGATCTTGGCTCCCGGAAGGCAGCATACCTCTCATGGTTCCCAGTCATGTCGGAAGATGGGCATCTCGGTGCCCCTTAACAGAGAGTCTCCCACTACAAGCACTTGTTGTTTCTTTTTACGGTACCCACTGTGTGCTGCTGGTACAATTTCTCCTTGCACATCTTGCTCGTGGGTTTCTACAGCTGTTAAGACTTCATTCATTGATCGATGAATAATGAAATTTTAATCCTACACTGTATATTTATTACATATAAACAAAAAATAAGTTTCAATTAAATATTAAGGCTGCTTGCATTCACAAATCAGGACATTTATACATTTGTCCTTTAATAACAGGTGCATCTGCTATACTTTTTTTTACTTTATTATCAGTTGTGTAACTGAAAGCTAACTTTTGTAGTTATTTGAATTTGAGTTCTTAACTGTGTAAACTTTATATTATAAAAGAAACAAATGGTCTTGAGTTTCCTTCCCTCCTTCCTTACTAAATGCAATACATGTCACTAAATGCAATACATACCACTAAATGTAATACATACCTGTTAAAAAAAAAAAAAAAAAAAAAAGTGCTGCTTGCAAAGCAATTCAAAGTTTTCAAAGTTATTATACTTAAAGCAGATGAAAAGCTTAATAGAAATAACTCCCCAGTTCAAAATGCCTGGAGGCATCTGCTAACTTAAATGTAAAATTTCATTATATAAGATAAAAGAGCTGTACCTTGCCACGATACATTTTAAATGTTGGTTTATTTTTTTCCTTAGGTCCCAGGATAATGATTTTTCAGTTATGGAGAATGCTTCTGTGTAAATAGACTCTTCCTTCAGGAAAATAAGAAATGACTAATAAACAAGCTTGGCATTTTCAAAGGCAATTAGTACAGCTTGAAATTAGATATGCAAATTAGCAATGCTCCAATAATTGGTGGTTGGTGCACACATTTTTCTCTTTAGAAATACAAAAAGCACAAGCCAAATCACAAAAGGAATGAATTTATGCTTCATTTTACTTTGAACTACTCTAGAGGTTTTAGCATTCTACTCATGGTAAGTGGCAGAGTTGATTATGCTAATTTGAGGGTGTTTCTTGTTTACGAGGCAACAATCCTATTCTAGAACAATAAATTTTGAGGCCAAAGGTGCTTATTAGTCTCTATACAACTTTTATTGAACCAAGTACTACTCTCAAATTACTTTCACACTAGAATGCTGGTAAATATATATGTCATTGTTGCTTCTGGTTTTGTGGTAGTTTTTATTATTATTATTATTATCATCATTGTTGTTATTGGCATTTCTAGCAATTACGTTTTTTAGACATGCTAATAATTGAGTTAAGAATAATGACATCTCTGAACAGGAGGAGAAGCTGAGGGACTTTTGCTGTTACATTCTGCTAGACAAGAGCTGGGCTGATCAGGCCCCATGCATGATTCAGGCATTTATTCAGGAACCTTTAAGCAAGACTATTACTGAAAATTAGGACTAGGAAAAATTACTTGGAATTATCTCTTCTCCATCCCTATAACTTAAAATACCATTACAAAAATTAGATTCTGAACTGAGTTATTAAAAAATTAAGTGGAGAAATCTGACCCACATTATTTTAGTCTAAAATTGACACCTACATTCTGCAATAACTGATTAATTTTTGCAAGCAACTATTGAAGATTGTTAGATGATCATGAAACTTCACAGGAGAAAGAATTCATCAGGAGTAACTGGAAAGCTTTCATGGGAAAAAGGGACACTTGTTGCACTGGACCATGGAGAGGGACACATAACTTTGTGCCAAACTTATGTTTACAACAGCTGGAGAATTTAAATTAAACTGTAGAGAAGCATTGTTATATATTTCCAAGAGTTCAGCCAAGAAGCTTCAATATTTTCTGGGCAATTTCCTTAAGTATAATTTAAAATAATTAAAATAATAACATTTTCTATGAAAAGTTCTATTATGGTCATATAATCCAGTTTTATGTATAACATAGGCCAAAAATTCACATTGAGTAGTTTCTTCATCAAATACATTCAGTGAGGACATTCCACACCTTCAGAAAAGTCTAAAAAGGTTCAAGTGACAGAAAATACACCATATTTTCTGAGAAATTATCTCAATAGGTAATGATTTGCAGCATGTGTCCAATCTTAATGCATAGATTATTTTAATTGCAAGTAAAAAACCTGAGTTTTGCTGTTCAGAATTATCAGAGAAATTCAGGGCTGCTTTAATTTATGCTCCTCTGCTTCAGTTGCCATGACAGAGTTTCTCTTAATATTAATATGAAACTGTGACTATACTGTTAGAAGCATCCAGAGCTTTTTCACCCCTGGAATTTAGTGACATTCATTGCTTCTAAAAGATTATTATTTTTCTTTGCTGACTTTTATTCATTTGGTGTTTCTACTGTAATGTGAGGGCAGTGTAATGGACACTGCACTGGGATTTTTAGTAGCGTGACTACAAGGTCAGGACACTTTGTGCTACTTGGAGACATTTCAGGACTCAAGATTCATTTTAATAGTGTTATAGGACTGTGTAAGGTAGAGACTAGCATGCTTACTCTTGCTCTGTGCATGCTGCCCATCGATGGAGTGAACCAAATATCATCCCTGTCTTCGAGAAGGGCAAGGAGGAGGAGGGTCTGGGGAACTACAAGTTGGTCAGCTTCACATCAATGCCAGGGAAGGTGGTGGAGTAAATCTTCCTGGAAACTATTTCCAAACACATTAAGCACAAGAAG
Source organism: Aramus guarauna (assembly GCA_013400195.1). Classification (NCBI taxonomy): domain Eukaryota; kingdom Metazoa; phylum Chordata; class Aves; order Gruiformes; family Aramidae; genus Aramus; species Aramus guarauna. Next base: position 198,314 of record VXBL01007582.1, on the reverse strand, counting down.
GTGACCAGGATTTACAAAGGCAAAATTGTGCTTAACCAACAAAATAGCTTACTACAATGAGATGATTGGCTTGATGGGTGAGGGAGGAGCAGTGGATGGTTTGTTGTTTGGTTTTTTTTTTGCTGCTATCTCATATAACATCCTCATAAACAAGCTCATGAAGTAAGGACTATATAAGCAGACAGAGAGGTTGGACAGAAAACTGGCTGAACTGTCAGGCTTCATGTTATCCGAATGACAGGTCTGGCTAGAAGCCAGTTGCTAGCAGTGTACCTCAGGGGTCAACACTGGGGCTAGTGCTGTTTAATGTCTTCATTAATAATCTGAACTATGGGACAGAGAACACCCTCAGCAAGTTTGCAGACAATATGAAGGGGAGTGTTTGATGTACTAGATGGTTGTGCAAATTCAGGGACCTTGACAGGCAGAAAGGAAAAACTGCTCTTAGTTTGAGGGTCTAAACCAGGAACTAAATCTAAGATGACCAGAATTTTTTCCTCAGTAGTTAATAACAAAATAATTGTGTAAGACAGGAAGAATAGCTAATCCTACAGAGGCGCCTATCTTTTCCACATTCCTAGAAATGTAAAGAATAATAAGAAGGGCTTCTACAGGTGCGTTAGTCAGAAAAGGAAGACAAAAGAACTTGTAACCCCCTGAAAAATTACACAGGGGATCTGACGACAACTGACATGGAGAAGACTGAGTTACTCAACAGGTTTTTTTTGCCTCAAACAGTTGCTTTTCCTGCATCTCTCAAATCCCTGAATCTCAAGGCAAGGACTAAGTGAATGAAGTTTTACCCGTTGTAGGAGAAGACCAGGTTTGAGACCATCTGAGGAACCTGAAAGTATACAACCCCATGGGATCCAATGAGGTGCATCCCAGGGTCCTGAGGGAACTCACAGATGTAGTTGCTAAGCTGCTCCCCATCACATTTGAAAAGTTATGGCTGTCAACCGAAGTCCCCAGCAACTGGAAAAAGGGAAACATCACACTCATTTTTAAAAAAGGTAAAAAGAGAACCCTGGGAACTACTGACCAGTCAGCCTCATCTCTTTTCCCATTAAGATCATGGTTAAGATCCTCCTGTAAGCTTTGTCCAGGCATATAGAAGACAGGGATTTGATTAGAGAGAGCAAACGTGGCTTCACCAAGGGCAAGTCATGCCTGACCAGTTTAGGGGTCTCCTATGATGGAGTGACTGCACCAGTGGACAAAGGAAGAGTTATGCATATCATCTACCTAGATATCTGTAAGGCCTTTGATATAGTCCCCTAAAACCTCCTAGTCTCTAAATTTAAGACATACAGGTTTGATGGCTGGACTATTAGATGGATAATAAATTGTCTGGCTGGTTGCATCCAAAGAGTTAGAGTCAATGACTCAATGTCCAGACAGAAATCAGTAACAAGTGATGTTGCTCAGGGATCCATACTGGGACCGGAACTGTTCAATATCTTCATCAACTACATAGATGGTAGGGATTGAGTGCACCCTCAGTAAGTTTGTGCATGACACCAAGCTGAATGGTTCAGCTAATTCTCTAGAAGGAAAGGATGATATCCAGAGGGACCTTGACAGGCTTGAGAGGTGGGCCAATGTGAACCTCATGAAGTTCAACAAGGCCAAGTGCAAGGTCCTACACCTGGGTTGGGGCAATACCTAGTATCAATTCAGACTGGGGGATGAATGGATTGAGAGCAGCCCTGTGGAGGACTTGGGCATACTGATGAATGAAAAATTGGACATGAGCCAGCTGTTTTCTTTTCCAGCCCAGAAAGCCAATTGTATTTTAGGCTGCATAAAAAGAAGTACAGCAAGCAGGTCAAGGGATGTGATTCTCCTCCTCTACTCTGCTCTCATGAGACCCCACTTGCAGTACTGTGTCCAGTTCTGGGGTATGCAGCACAAGGAAGACAAGAATCTGTTACAGCAGGTCCAGAGAAGGGCCACAAGAATGGTCATAGGGCTGAAACACCTCTCCTACAAAGAAAGGCTGAGAGAGATGGGGTTATTCAGCCTGGAGAAGGTTTCTAGGAGACCTAATTGCAGCCTTTCAGTATATAAAGGGAGCTTGTAAGAAATATGGAGAAAGACTTTTTAGCAAAGCCTGTATTGACAGGACAAGAGGTAACAGTTTTAAAGTGAAAAAATGTAGATTAAATACATTGGGTATAAGGAAACTGATCTCAAGAGAAATGTCCCTGCCCATGGCAAGGGGATTGGACTAGATGATCTTTAAAGGTTCCTTCCAACCCAAGTCATTCTCTGATTCTGTGAAATGGAGCCTTTAAAATTTAGCTTCTAGGTGGCATAAGTTAGATAACATGAAACTTACCCATTTCATGCTAGATGCGTAATGAATAATGCTTGAAAAGGATTCCTTAATAAGGGTCCCAGATTGCTGGAACAGAAGAAGCTTTTTGGTGAGAGTTAATCTGCAGAGCTGATCCTATTGATCTAGCAATTTTTTTAAATAACGAAAAGAAAGAAATGAGAGTAATGGACAAGCTATTTTACCTGCAAATTAATTCAATCCAAATAACTGACTGTGACTATGAAACATATGCATTGAGACTTGTTTAAAAAACAGTAGCAATTCCTGCTACTTACACATTATCCATATGTGTTAAACAGAAAAACAATTTATATGCCCAGCTGTGTCATCTACCATATAGGCACTGCAGCTGATCCTTTTTCTAATTACCATACAGAATTTGGCAATAAAGCACAGTATCAATATTTAATTAAGTGATATGAGTCAATTCAGAAACATGTAAACCAGATCCTTGTCATATTTCATCAATAAGGTTTCCCCTAGCACATGTTCAAGGGTTTTGTTTAGAGATTCTAGTCTTATGTACCTTAATTGACTGGATTTTACTGCCTCTCTTGAGACATTTTCTCAGAGACAGATCTTCCTAGTTGGAATTTTCTTAGGACTCAGGTTAAATTTTCCATTTCCTAACTGCATCTCTACTTCTTTTACTTTGACAAGCAGTGTGGTATTAATACCACATCATTCTTTACTTTCCTTGACTGATAAAAATATTCTCCATATTTTTAGCAAGTAATTGAGAGAGAAAAAAAAGTATTTTACTAAAACTTAGTTGAGCTTTCAGTTCCAATCTTCAGACTGTGAATGCTAAAATAATATTCATACCACTTAAAATGTCAAACTAATAAAAGATAAATATTTGTAAGTCAATTACTCTTTTATATCTAGAAATATCATTAGACTTAGTTAATTAAAACTTGAATGACTGGATTCTCCTGATTACTGGAATACACAGTACACATTCCAGGCTTTGATTTGTTGCTGTGATGTGCTTTACATTAATTCTTCATTCTTTTACTATGTTCTCTTAAATAAAAAAGGTATTGCTGTGTAAACTCAAATGAAAGATTGAGTCCTTGCAGAAATAACAGCAAAAAGACACTACCACTGAGGCAAATTAACAGAGAGTAAAGTACTTTTACAGTCATGAACTTGTGATGATGTGAAGTGTTTTGTTTGGGGGGG
>VXBL01007582.1:113575-194755 GCA_013400195.1 Aramus guarauna | reverse complement strand
GGGGTGGTGTTAAATAGTTGTAGATTCTTGTGTGTGTATTTTTTTCATTAGCAGTTCTAGAATTGTCATAATAAGTTAGCTAGAACTTATATGTTTTGAGACATGATCATAAATGAGACATGAGGATGGATATGACGTCTATGTGCCACTTCATGTGATCAAGTGTTTATATGGTATTTTTTTCTGTAGACATCTATGCCTGTATTCCTGTCTAGGTGAAAATGAATAATGCATTATCTCATTAACTGCCTACCAGTCCAGGCAAAAGAAATGTTTTGCCCTCTATGGCATGTTTTCCTGTGCTATTTTCATGAAATCTTTTGATTGTAGCAGTACTTTGAGTTGTTTTGTCAAACATGCTGTTTTCTTTTGTTGTGTTTGGAGGTTTCAGTTGAATTGATTTTACTTAATAGCTTGGAGAAAAAGAGCCGCTATAGCACTAATTATGTTAAAGCTTGTCCTGATTACATACATCTTTTTAGAGAGAGGCCAGATATGATTTATTCTAACATGAGAGGTAAAACAGATACAAGAATAAATTGCTTTAAAGGATTTTACCCGAATAAATGTTTAGAGTTACTGCCTGACATCTAACTGAAAAACCATCACAGCAATAATCCACAACTGGAGACATCTCCCCTAGTGTGTTGATCTGTCATCTTTGGTTAAGAGTTATTATCACTTGGTGTTGCTTTATTTACTGTATTCTAGCAGCAGCTACCTGACTTGAAGTCACAGATTAAAAATCCTTCCTATGATGTACGGTACAAACAAATAACAAGAATAAAGACTTTTGTGCAAAGAGAAAGCAGTTTGAGAAAATCCAGTATTAACACAACCAGGAAAACATCCACACTATCAAGACTAAGATATAATCCATTCTCTTCTGAAAAGTTAGAGCTAGTTTAGTCTTTGCAAACTCAAGACCTTCAACTTTGCAGGTTATCTTATTCTGTGTGGAAAGTACATTCATTTATCACTGCAAACCCTGAGCAGCACTGCAGATAAAAGAAATTTCATTATTAACAATTCAGAATGTTTAAAAAGTGGTGTAATCTAGCCTATGAGATTGTAGGTTCAAAATTGTAATAAATGTGATGATAGATTTACTTTGAACATAACTATTTCATGGTAAATCTCATGTTGCCTCTTTGTCCTATGAAGAATAGAACATTGTGCCAGTTGTACAAATAAATACATTGGTATATTAAGATATAGAAATGTTTTTCAAGATACTACAACATCAAATATAGTATCATAAACAGAAACAAAATTCAATACTTTAATGATACATAACATCCTGCCTATGTCTGCTGAAAAATTTTTGAGGAAATAAAGGGTCATACTGAGATATACAGATGCAAATACATTGTTACATGGTTAACCGCTCTTACTATTATCAGGGGGAAAAACCTCTAATTAACATCCCTACATGTAGACAAAAGGTAGTGTTGAAAGCTTTTGAAAACTGCAACTTTTGTCAGCCATAGCTTCATGTTTTCTGGCAATGTTATTACTGAGTCTGTCTCTCATTAGCACTCTATTTGGTAACTGAAGTTTGTTCCCCAACCATTACAGAATCCTGTACATCACTTTCAGCTTATTCCATCTCTTTCCTTCTTGCCTTGTTACTCTTTCTTTTGTCTTCCTAATTCTTCTCGTTTCAACTGCTTTTTTTCTTTGCTTCCTTTGATGTCATTTAAATTTGTCAGGGTTCAAGTTCTGGTTCTCCTGTTCACACAAACTTTGAAAATTTGCAAGTAGACTCTCACTAGCAATTCTGTAAAGTGCAAAAGATTTTGGTTTACTTTCTTCTCCAGAAACTCTTTGTTGCTATTCTTACAGCATTTTTTGCAGTGTAAAGTCCATTTTTACTAGACATCATCAAGCTCATTGGAGAGCTCTATCATGTTCTAACCATAGGGAAATTTCAAACAGTGTTATCATAACATCACAGAATCACAGAATGGTAGGGGTTGGAAAGGACCTCTGGAGATCATCTAGTCCAATCCCTCTGCTAAAGTAGAATCACCTAGAGCAGGTTCCATGTTTATGTCTCATGAAACCCTTTGTCTCCCATGTCTTTTCATTAGTATTTGTCACTTACATGGATTCTTCAGTTTTGAAAGAAAGAGTTTGTGCTTTAGCTTTAAATAAATAAATTCAAACACTCTCAATAGAGATATCCATTGAAGTCACATTTGAATAAAGTACATGCCTTCAAAATGTTTGTTTTATTTGTTATCCCACTGACGTGGTTTAGCCCCAGCCGAGCAGCACTCCACCGCTCGCTCACCCCTTCCCTGGCGGGATGGGGAAGAGAATGGAAAAACAAAGACTAACCCTGTGGGTTGCGGTAAGAACAGTTTACTGGGATGGCAAGGGAGAGGGTAACAATTAACAACAGTACTGATAACAGATATTCACAATGGGTGATAACAGAAAGTAATTTACTGATCCCACGACCGACTGGACACTCAGCCAGTCCCGGAGCCACACCAAACCCGCCCCTCCCTGACTGGCCCCCTTTTATGGTGACCGTGATGTCACATGGTGTGGAATAGCCCCCGGCCAGCCTGGCTCACCTGGCCTGGCTCCTTGTGACATTAACTCTATCCTAGCCAGAGCCAGGACACCCACAGAAAAAGTTAAGATATTGGTGCTACCCCTCATTCATCAGCTACTTCATTGGGAAATAAGATTTTGTGTAAGGCTACACATCCCAATAACTTCAAATGAATTGTCATTGGGAGTATGACACCCAACTAGTGCCATTTAAGTGCAAAGTATTTTCATCAATTAACAAGATTGCATAAGTAAATGGCATTATATTCACAGACAAGCAAAACCATCACTTAAAGAGTTATTATTTGAAACAATAATGCAGATTATTGAAGTAGATTCTCAGTTACTTTAGTACCAGTAATGTCAAAGACTAGACAAGGATGATGCAAGGCAAATAGGACAAGGATGATGAAACTAGGTAACATGGATGAAGAAACTGGATAAATACAGAAGTGGACATCTGAGTTTAGGGACTGAGAGTTACATGAAGTTTATGAATGAAACAGTAGGTGGCAGAAGACAAAGGCAAAGACAAAAGACATGAGAAAAATTAAGATAAGTCTACCAAGTTTTCCTTATTTGACATTTGCACCAGTACTTATTGGAATTGAAAAGTTGTTTACTTTCTTTTAAAAAGTGGTTTAAAATCACATCACCATGAAACCTCTGCAACTTTTTAACTTGTGTGGAGAAGTTTTACATTTCTTCTCTTGCACCTTCACTCTTAGTTGATTTAATGAATCACAAAGTTGTTTTCATTTACATGACTGTGCACAATAACTGAACAGCTTTAAAATATCAAAAGGGCCAAGAGCCCAGTTTATACTACTGAAGGAAAAAAAAAATAAAATCAAATCTCGGGACTGAGGATCATTTTAAAACAAATAATAGTGGTGATTCCTGGGTGAAATTCTGTCCCCACTAACATTTGAGGAAAAACCTTGTGGATTGACTTGCAAAATTTTACTTGTGACTATATATAAGAAATTCATGGAAAAGATGTTTGGCCTTACATAGAATAGCTTTATATGCACAAGAAAACTTTAGCTTGGCTTAATGCCTTATAAACTCTTATCAAAACAAGAATTTACAAATCCAGTTGTTGATACTCTGAAGAAAGCAAAACTGCTTTTTTCCATTTAGTAACATAACATCTCTTTTCAGATTAGTAGTGAGAGTACTTCAGGAGGTTAATAAAAAAATGCTACTTAAAAGTAAGCACATATTACAACATAAGATATACAAGTACTCACTGATTTTGCAAGTTATTTAGCTAAATCTTTTGTTAGATTAAAGCAGATGTTTCTCCTTGTGCAGTGAATTCAAAGTCTCTCTTTGGGAAATAAATGAGATCAACCTGTTAATAGAATATTATCTTACAAGCTTTTTCTGTATGATCATCACTATGTACAGTCCTTTCTCTCTTGTACAATTACCAAAAAGGACAAGATATCCAAAACCTACTAGGCAGTCTGATATTTTAATTATTTTGTGATGTTATTAAATTGGATGTCTAGCAACCAGCTGCTTCCTTCTGAATGGGTTTATTTTTTTAAAAGAAGTCATGATTTAAATCAGTCCTCAGATATACAGAAAATCATTCTGTCTCCTCTAGTAGCCATTTGTCTTCCAAGTTTCAGTTTTCAACAGATAAAAACATGTCATTGCATCTTGTGAGAGTCTTATATAGCACTGCCCTCTAAAATCATCCTGAAACTAATTGGACTATGAGTAGTTTCAAGCTAAACTATATATCTAGTGATACATTTGTAAGCGTATGGTTTATAAGGATACCTTGGTGACAGCTATTCACAATAAAGGCAAAAACAAGAAACAAATCTATCATGAAATCAAAACCCCATTATACAAAAACCCATTATACAAACCATAATGAAAAGTGGATTTATGAGAAAATAACAAACACCAGAGCTCTTAGGTCACTAACAGTTGGGTCTTTGAAGAAAATGGTACAGCACAGTCTTGAAGAGGTTCAGCCAGCTCTGTTCTGTGAACATGTGTGTGTGTGTATGTGTTTGTGTGTGTGCGATTCACTACTTATCCTCAAACTGAACAAGCCAGCAAGTTAGAGAAGACCAGAGTCTGGAAAAAGCCAGGGTCAAGACTGAAGGCTGGACAAAGAGAGCCCAGGGCATGGGCAAGGACTCTGGGCAGATGTGATTGGGACAGATTGGTCAGAGTTTGAGGGACCTGAAGACATGCATGTGTTGTGGAGTCTTCTTCTCTGGAGATATTCAAAACCCACCTGGACGCGATCTTGTGCAACCTGCTCTAGGTGATCCTGCTCTAGCAAGGGGTTTGGACTAGATGATCTCTAGAGGTCCCTTCCAACCCCCACCAATCAGTGAATCTGTGAATCTATGATCATGAGAGTGTTGCAGGTGTGGGGAGTGCTAACTAGGGAAGTCCTGCCCTGGTGAGCTGGAGAAAAGGAACAAGATTTGGCTATATTGGTCCTGTCTTTATGACTGCTTCTGAGGTTTATGTGCAAGGAAGAGCACTACTCTGTGTCTGTGTCAATCTGTGTAGCTGGATCTCTGTGCATCATGTGCATATGTATCTACATTTTTAGAGTACATGTTCATTCTTGGTTGCCATCTGGACATCCAAAGAGGAACAGGAGCAAACAGGCTGGGGACGAGAACTCCCCTGAGTCCCAGGTTTGGCCTGACCGTAACAATATTAAGTACTGATATATCACTCATTAAAAAAAAAAAAAAATAAAAAAAAATCCCTGTTCTTTAATTTAAATGAAAACTACAATCTAAGAATTGGCAAGAATATAGGTAAAATATTTGTGGAATAAGACTTTCCATTCCTGAAAATGTAAACTACTTTAAACCTCATTTTGGGAGTTACTGAAAATTTTGAGTCAATGCTATACTGCTAATTAGATAATAACATCTGGTGAAAAAAATGACTCGTAACAACTGACTGCCCTTGGTTTGGATTATGACATCCCTAACACTGTGTATGTTTAGGAAAGATTCATTTTACCCAATGCCTTTAAAAAAAGGACAATGACACTTTAAAACTTGAAATGTAGAGGATTTGCACCTCAATAACTAACACTGATGTGCTGAAGCAGACAGAGGAAGTAGAGAGCTTTTAGTGAAGTTAAGGATTTTTTCCTCATAATACTGGCTTTAACCATCAGTTATAGCAAATCATAAATAATATCCCCAGGCTTGAATTCAGACAGTTTTATCTTTTTTTCTTTTGAAAAGAAGATTGTAAAGAGGGTTTAAGAGACAGAGAAAATATCTAGATACAGTATATTTTAGCAACATTATTATCACCTATGACATTTTAAACAGATATGTGGAATGGAAAAAAAAATTGTAGAAGATCTAAGATATTATCACAGGTAGATGATGTCTGAAGTAGAGCATTTTATAGAACCACTCCCTAAGATTTCTAGTATGGGTTTTAAGTCATAAGATTTATTACTACCTTACTAAAGTAATGACTAGTTATATATTTTGTGCCACCTTAGCCTTCTCTTTTTTTTTTTGCTAGTGTCCTCTTATAAGGCAGGTTTTCCATTTTCCATTTTCAAATGATTTCTCAGTGGTCTCATTTATAAAAAAAGTAGTACTTGTCAATTCCAATACTCTATCCTGGAGTATTCTGGCTATACACTCTGCTTGCATCAAGTATACCCACATCCTTTCCCTTCTCAATTATTTCCAATTAATGACCACAACAGCTTATAGCATTTTTAATAGACCTAAGATTGTAAATTTGCATTTCTTATAACTAATTTTTATCCTCTGTTTCTCCAGTTATTCCTCTTCTGTGATATACTGTCTCTGCTCTGTATTGATAAAGTGTCTCAACTTAGCGCCATCAGCAGATTTCATCACTACACTACTAATTTTTGTGCCATGGTGACTAATTGGAATATTAACATAAAAATAGATGAATCTTTGTAGATATGTTCAGTATTCTAATTCCAAGCTAATACTTTACCTTCTAATGCTACTTACTTAAACCCCTTTTCTCATATTTCATCTATGGATCTTGGTCTTCCTTAGTTTTATTAACAATTTTGCACACATTTCAGTACTAAATAGTTTCACTGGCATTCAGACAGATAAGTTCCAAAGTGTTTTAATTATCTAATAAAATGACTTTTTTTTGGTCTTGCATGTCTGCATGCTTTTTCTTTTAAAAACGGTTTTTAAGCTTCCCATGTTGTTACACTAGATTTGGAGTTGTCAAAATCACACTACCTGGTTTTTGAAATGCATTTACTGTTCTACATTCCTAGGCTATTAACCAGACTTGATCAATCTGTAAAAAGATTACTTAATTATTTTTCCTCTTTGCTTGGAATAGAGATACCAGACAACTGCTTTGACTAGATGAAGTTCTAGGCCACTTCATTTTGGATTATCACAAATTATCACTTTAATCTTAAATGGAAGACATTCAGAGTAATAGGTTCAGGTGATTTTATGATCCTAAGCAAATATTCTGCTATCAGAGAAATCTGAGAAGGGTAACAGGGCTCTGAAAATAAGCAGAGAGGAAAGCAACATAGGCAAAACACTTTACCACTGCTGGACCACAGGCAAAACCAGAGGAAAAGATCAGGAAGAAAAGAAGTAAATACATTTGGACTTTAAGTTAATAAGAGGATTTACAATTAAAACATTAAACTAGAATGACCTCTTTTCTTGATTTCATGCTTAAGGAAGCCTACAACAAACCTCAGAGCTAGTAAATCATAGAATCATAGAATCACAGAATGGTTTGGGTTGGAAGGGACCTTAAAGATCATCTAGTTCCAACATCCCTGCAATGGGCAGGGACACCCTCCACTAGACCATGTTGCCCAAAGCCCCATCCAACCTGGACTTGAACACTTCCAGGGAGGGGACATCCACAACTTCTCTGGGTTCCAGTGTCTCACCATCATCACAGTGAAGAATTTTTTTTCTTTATATCTAATCTATCTAATCTTTATGATCATTTAATAGCAAGTCTGATACTACAGCTAGCACTCCTTCACTCTTTATAAATAAAACATAAAGACAGTAGTGGAAGCTAATCAGCTCCTAGTTGATGACTCTTTTCCAAAAGTGCACCAGGTTTTTTTGTTAGGTAAAAGAGAATTACTGTAAAGAGTATCCAAAAAACAGAAACCACTGAAAACACATTTCTATTTTCAAAATAAAGCTGCTTACAATGAAGTTACGCAAGCTGGAATTATGTAAGATAATAGCAAAAAGATCACTAAATATTCAACAGAAGATGGAAAAAACTGCTAACAGAGATGGAAAAAAAAATCAAATTTAGCAATACACTATAATTTTTTGTATTGTTCACCAGTTGCATGACTAATTAGAATTTAATGATAATTTAATTTTCACAGTCTGCATTATTGTTTCAGAAGACATGTAATCATACTTTTTATAACTAATTACAATGCATACAGGTACAACTCTTAGGAGGAATGCATTTTAGGAACAGTAATAGGAGAAGCAATACCAATACAGTTCTTATTCTAAACTGCATCACTGATTAAGTCTTATTTTCCAGTGTTCAGATTATCCATACTTGCAAATTGTCTCAATTCCCAGTGCCATTTTACATAATGGTATGTTTGACTGTACCTTCTCACCTTTCTCATGTTACTTGATGCTATAAGCATACTCATAAGCATCTACATGTAGGTTTGTGTTTCTTGTGTTTCTTTCTAGATGGAGAAAAATCTAGAAATAGGGCTTTTCATTTCCATACTTACATGCCTGTTTCCACTTCCTTGCAGCTATGCCAAGGAGCAGCAGAGCCAAGTGGCTCTGCATGTCTTGGAGACTGAGGAGTGAGATTCACAGCAGGACAGGCAGGGAAGGGACTATGCTAGTAGGGCGCAGTCCCACATGGCTGAGCAACATGAGCAGGGCTGCTCTGGGGGCAGCAGATGAGGTCAGCCAAGAGTCCAGTGTTCACCCTACATGCCCATAGTGCAGGGCAGGTTGAAGCTCAAGACAGAATGGAAAGTCTGGGGGCCAGGTCAAAGAAAGGAGATCAGGCTCAAGGCAAAGCTGCCATGTTGGTGGGACAGAGACCAAGGGCAAGATTTTGAATTTGAAAGCAAGCCCCAAGCAGCAGAGGAGCTGACCTCTGCTGAGGCGTCACAAAGCCTGACACGTGCATGTGCCTGAGATAGCTGTCAGCCCAGGACAGCAAAGACCTACCCAAGGGGAATGCACTCACAGCCCTGGCACATGATCAGTTTTCTAAAGGAAGATTCTCCAAAACCTATGATCCATATTTTAACAAATTAAATCCCTTTGTAAAGCTGATCTATTACCCTAATCTCCTGAGAGACCTTGACACATTTTAATGCATTCCTAAATAAAATCTATTGAGAGAAAAAGAAGCATCAGAAAATGCATGCTTGAGGTACACAGTCATAGTACTGTGGGTTATGCATTATCCGTGATTTTTTAATTTTTTTTTTAACAGGCCTTTTTGGTAATTCATCATTCAGTCAGTGCAACTTAAACCCCCCTATTCCAAAACCCCATAAGAATACAATATACAAAAAATTACAACAGAACAGATATCTTTCTACAGATTTATCCTGAGTCCCTATCTAGCTTCAGTAAAAATTCTATACGTAGTGAGAAAACATCTGTTTCTTTGGGAGAGCAAAAACATTATACATGATGGGATTGAGTGCACTCTGAGCAAGTTGGCTGATGACACCAAGCTGTGTGATGTGGTCAACACTCTGGAGGGAAGCCACACCACCCAACGGGACCTTCAGAGGCTTGAGACATGGGCCCATGCAAACAGCATGAATTTCAACAAGGCCAGGTGCAAGGTCCTGCACATGGATCAGCACATTCATAGAATCATAGAATGGTTTGGATTGGAAGGGACCTCAAAGATCATCTAGTTACAAGCCCCCTGCCATGGGCAGGGACACCCTCCACTAGACCAGGTTGCCCAAAGCCCCATCCAACCTGGCCTTGAACACTTCCAGGGACGGGACGTCCACAACTTCTCTGGGCAACCTGTTCTAGTGCCTCACCACCCTCACAGTGAAGAATTTTGTCCTAATATCCAATATAAATCTATCTTATTTCAGTTTAAACCCCTTACTCCTTCTCCTGTCACTACACTCCCTGATAAAGAGTCCCTCTCCTTCTTTCCTGCAGGCCCTTTTAGGTACTGGAAGGCTGCAGTAAGGTCTCCCTGGAGCCTTCACTTCTGCAGGCCTAACAACCATAACTCTCTCAGCCTGTCTTCATAGGAGAGCTGCTCCAGCCCTCTGATCATCATTCCCAAGCACAACTGCAGGCCGAGCAGAGAATGGATTGAAAGCAGCCCTGAGGAGAAGGTTTTGGAGGTGTTGATTGATGAAAAGCTCAACATGTGCCAGCAATGCATGCTTGCAGCCCAGAAAGCCAACTGTATCCTGGGATACATCAAGTATAACCAGCAGGTCAAGGGAGGTGATTCTGCCCCTCTACTCTGCACTGGCGAGACCCCACCTGGAGTACTGCATCCAGCTCTGGGATCCCCAGTACAAGAAAGACATGGACCTGTTGGAGCGAGTCCAGAGGAGGCTATGAAGATGATCAGAGGGTATGTGCAATACTACAAAGGAAGGATGGGAGAAGAAAACTTTAGTTTTCAGAGCGTCTACTATTGCATTTAGCATATCAGTCTAGTCTTCTTTAAGAAGCCAATCCAACTTCATTGAAACTTCAAAATTAAAGACAATGAAGCATTTTAAATGGATTCTATCATGCTCAATATACTGAATCTTAGAAAATAATTACTTGTCTTGCTGAGAAGACGGCTGCAGGCAATGCAACACTTCAGTGTTAGAAGATACTTTCTTGCACAGACTATATAAAAATGTAAAAGCCATTTTCTTGCTCTATAGTAGATAATATCCAGTTTTACATCATGACTTCTTGCTTCATATTATAGGCTAGCATAAATGAAGCTGACATGTACAACATCATCATACTGTTTAGACTGTTCATGGTCCCATGCATTCAGTGGTACTAGGAAAGTAAAATGATATAATGTGCACATAAATAGATAGCTAGATTCTTAACTAGCCTTATTACAAAACATTTATTGCATTTGTATGAATGTAAAGGATATCATAGAGTATTATAATAATGTAATATTATATCTAGCCTTTTATCAATATAGATTTTTATTTAAAGACTGTTAAGGGAGTAGCCTATGATTGTGGTTTCTAGATATATTAGCAGAAGTTATTCTGAAATTCGTTCAACTACCTAAATCCAAAGTTATTTGAGTACATACTTAACTAAAATTGTGTATTAATAAATTAACAACATTACAGGGAAAAACGTAGATCTAATCATTTTTTGTTGTGAGTAAGCATTTATTGTCACAAGAGAGACAGAATAAGTACTGACTTATTAATTTGTATGACAGTCATAACAAAGTCACTAATTCTAGAAAATTGTGTAATGTATTAGATGCCACAACTATATCACACTCAGCACAGAGATCAAAATATGGAATACTCTGTTAGTGTATTACAAACCTCTTGCTCTTAAAATAATTTTCATGACTCACATTTTGCCTTTTTTAGTTATTCTTTTGATATTCCCTGTAGAATTTCTATCTAAAATTACTATCAATTTTAATCATTTAATTAGGCCATATAACACTGATTCCCCAAATGAAAGGCACAGTTCCTTTAGCAAGACTGTCATAACTGTGTAATATTCTGTTATGATAAGGATAGGGACTTGTAGGATAGGGACTAATTTACTAGGCAGTAAATTGCTGCCCTCCAATAGTGGTGTATAATTAAAGTTATTATAGTAAACATTTATCAGTTATAAACTCATCATTAACTTTAAGTTTTATGAGGCATTACTTTTTGTTGCTTCAGCTAAAACATATCAGGAATAAATGCACTTTTTTTTCAAAATATTAGTCACTGTAATCTTTCCTAAAATATTATTTGCAGCTCACTGGTGATTAACTGACATGTGATAATATTCTTTTGTTTTCAGTAGCTAAGTAAAACTAGGAAAAGATAAGGGCATTAAAACTTTTGAAATATTATGTCACCATGTAAACAATTGAGTTAGTATTGATAAAGGAGGGATAGGATGATTGTAGGTCACAGGAAAGAGATTAACATATTGGACAATAAGATAATGTATTAAAACAGAATCATAGAATCATAGAATCATTTAGGTTGGAAAAGACCTTTAAGATCATCGAGCCCAATTGTAAATGTAATCAGTTCTATGAAATGGATGGAGATACCAATGTTCTGAATTATAGTCTCCTAATTAGAATACCAGCAATAAATCAAGTTCTGTATTGTCATTGTATTTAAAACTTTAAAAAAAAATAAGATTTTTCAGAGATTTGCTAATTGAGTGGAAATTATGGGTACAGTGCAACAGTACAACCCTCTGAACTTTTCTTTTTTTTTTTTTTTNACAGTACAACCCTCTGAACTTTTTTTTTTTTTTTTTTTTTTTGACAAAGCTACCTCAGAATGCAGATTTCACATTTCAATAGACTAAAATTCATATTCAGTCCAGTCTTGCTTGTTTTGGAAGGGTGGAAATTATGTCGAAACTAATAGATATATATTCAGCAATTAATTTTAGGCACATAATTTATGCTGATAAACTGACTCCAGGCAACCAGGAATGAATGTGTACAGTGTGGTAGTGATTACGAGATAAGGTTTTCTTCAGATCCTTGAACATACAGCAACATTATAAAATACCAAAGTCCCATTGATTATCCCAACAGTTTCTAAACTACCTGGGAAGATCTTAGGGTTGATGGATTAGGCATTAAATATGAGTGTATTCCTGCACTAGATTTGCTAATAGAGCACTTGGTAGTCCTTGTGTTTATAGGGGGATGTAAAGGAAATTAGGAATTGGATATATTTCTGAGATACACTTATTCTTGACCATAGTTTTCCTGGCTTTATCAACCACTGTGAAATATATACTATAAACGATTCTTGTGACTCCTTGGAGGCAAACGTCCCTACCTTTACCTAGTGAAATTGCCCATAAAATTTCAATTTGCCTAGTGAAGTTGCCTGTGAAATACCACTGTTATATGCTCAGTCACTTTTACAGGCCTTTTTTGTCCTTAAAATACCAAAAGACCTTCAATGTCACTTTCCTGAAACTACATGATTTGAGTTATTCTAGGATGATCTGCAAAAGGGCCCAGAAGTGACACAACTTAGATTGCAAAGGATTGTGAAGGACCTTCCCAATGGAGAAGGGAACAAGACAAAGGTGGTACAGTTCTTTTACATATGTTTAGCAGGCTCCAAAAAGTTCTAGGTTACCAGTCTGAGTCCTGGAGAAGATGAATGAGTTTTATCACTTAAAGGAGACCTTGATGTCTCTGATCACTTCTCTGGTAGGTGGATACTGGTGGATCAAAAATTCGACAAGAACTGATGATGTGCTCTTGCAGCCTAGAAAGCAAATCATATGTTGGGTTGCATAAAAAAAGGCATGGCCAGAATCACCTCTGAGGGAGGTGATTCTTATCCTCTACTCCGCTCTACTGAGAACCCATCTGAAGTACTACATCCAGCTCTGTGTCCTCAGTACAGTAAAGACCCTGTTAGAGTGGGTCCAGAGGGGGACCATAAAAATGGTCATAGGGCTGGAACACCTCTCCTATGAAAAAAATGCGGAGAGAGTTGGGCTTGTTCATCCTGGAGAAGAGAAGGCTCCAGGGAGACCTTTTTGTAGCCTTTCCAATGTAGAAAGGAGGCTTACAAGAAAGGTCCCTTCCAACCTAAACCTTTATAAGTTTCTGTGATTCTATGATTCTATGATCATGAGTGGGTTAATCAATGCATGTATTTAAATGATGTGATCATCATTAATAGTTAGAAGGAAAACCCTGGGGATATAATAGTTTCATGTAAACATCAGATCAGTTTTCCATATCAACCAATAAAGCAAATAATAAGTGATTTGAAAAGAACAAGGTATATCATTATTATAAACCTATAATTTACCTCCCGGTGAATACATTCTGCAGCACTGTTGAAAGTAAGGGGAAGGCTAACATAAATGATTGAAAGTATGGCATCAATTGTATCATTGTTCACCCTGGTTTGAGCAGGAAGTTGGACCAGAGATTTTCTGATGTCCCTTCTAACTTTAACTATACTATTATCCTATACTGTTATAGTCCTTCAGAAATCACCTGTAGGACAGGTGGCAATGTTTAGCAGATGTATAAAAATCTAACACAAGCATGGCAATCTATTAACTAACTATTAACTGCTTAGTTTCCTTTTGGAGAGTAAAGCATTGTTGAAGTCTTTAAGACACCCTAATAACAAATAAGGTCCGGTAACAGACTTATCTGCAGAAAACTAAACCAGGACAAAATGCAGGTAAGGAAATCAAGAGGCCAAGGTCCTGGTAAGCAACAGCACAAAAATACAAGTAAATAAATTATTTCAGAAGCTGCAAGGGAGTTGTTATTTGTTAACTAGGTATTCACTGAGATCAAAGTGAGACTAAAGCTATATCACTGGGGAACCCTGGATGAATCACTACTAATTGGAAACTGATAAGGCCACTCTGACTAGGGCCTGTAGGCAAATGTTTTGTCTGTCAAGATATTTAACCATTCTATGATTCTATGATTTATGATTATGTCTATGGTCTAGATTTCAGAATATGATTGCAGGGCACAGACACTGTGTAATCTAACAGATATAAATGTTCCATGCTAGATGATGACAGGGAAGTAAGTTATTAAGTTATGTGTTTATACTTTCCATCTTGTGCAATAAGGTGTAGAGAAGAACAGAGACTGAAGGGAATAATAGAACCACTAAAATTACTGTCAGGAAAAAGAACAATGAAGTAATGATATTTCAGGGAGCTTGGGTCTTTGAGTTGTAATATGGCTACAGAAAAAAAAGAGCAATAAACAACTCCAGAGACCCACTAGCATCCACATACTCATCTCGTAAAAGGGCACCGGGGTTAAACCATCTAGAAGCTGTCTCTTCAATTACTTTAAAAGGCTAAAAGAACGATGATCTTTTTCTAAGGCCTTGTTACACTGGATAGTCCCTGCAGGTGAAAATAGATAATCAGACTGACAAAATTCAGTGAATGGACAGTTAGTGCTCTGTACTGAACAAGCCAACAGCCTGGAGACAAGGGAGGAATGTCAAGTCCCAGTTTATTACTGCTTCGCTGGGCTTGTTAACTGTTGCTTTTTCCAGTTGCATAACATTGATGATATTTTGGATGTCACTTGAATCTATTCCACGCTCAACTCCTCTTAAATGTTTGCTTTAAGCACTGGAGCAAACTGTAATCTCAGTTACCACAGTGTAAATCAAGAGTAACTCCAGTGCAGGCACTGGAGTGACATGGTATAAGGCTAAGAAACTCACTGAATATATGCAAAATAAATTTGTTTAAGAGTCTTTTCTGGCACAGAGGTACATGTGAAATTACCCCTGATGAACCTTTGTATAGCTATCCAATATCTCTACAGCATGTGTGTTGGTTCTTCCTCCTGCAAACAAACAAGCTATTCTTTCCTGTGCTCCTGACTCACCCAGTCATTCTCCCACTCCCAGATTTTCTACTACGCTTGTGTGCCTTGTAAGGAACAGAAATGCTGAAAAAGGTCCCTAAAACTATCCACAGGAATTTTAATGCCAGTATGAGAAAGGCTTATGGATATATTTTCCATAGGTTGTTACACTCAAAATCTTGTTTATTGGCAAAGAGAAAGAACACTTCATATACATATAAAGCAAAGGGGTTTTTTTGTTAGTATAATTGAAATCTAATAATTGTTAACCAGATAATTATTACAGGAAAAGAAAAAATAAGAATGCACTTAAGATCATTAAATACACAATCCTTAGCTACTACTCCTTCACACGGTGTTATGCTTACCTTTCCACTGCTCCTCTATGCTAAGACTTTTTCTAGTGTTGATGTGTGGCAGAGTGTTCGTGTGAATTGTTAGCATTTGGAGTCCTCTGTCAAGACAGATAGATATGATGTTCATGTTGGATAGTTTCTTCCTCCTCTGTCTACAGTCCACCTGGAGTAATTTGCAAATGTTTGGTAGCATGCTCTTTCTTCAGGGGCCTGCAGCTCCAAGTTACATCCAAATTGGCTATATCTGGTGCTTTTTTTTGTATGTTGGGTACATGTTCTCTCTTCTCTTCGTTACCCCCAGAATCAGTTTTGTCCAGCTCCAGGTCTTCATTTCTGTAACTGATCATAGGTAAGTTGTTTATAGCTAAGGGGTGTCTAATGAAAAGATTATGTCCCATTCAGTATCATCCCATGCCTATACTCTATGCTGCATCCTGTTTCCACCCTTTTCAAGGACTCTGCTATCATATCAGGCCTGTATTTCTCCACCCTACATGACTTCCACAATGGACTTGATCAGTGGGCAAGGGAAGAGCAACTGATGTTATATGCCTTGACTTCTGTAAGGCCTTTGATAACAGTTGTGCTGGTTTTGGCTGGCATAGTTATTTTTTTTCATAGTAGCTCGTATGAGACTGTGGTTTGGATTTATGCTGTAAACAGTGTTGATAATATAGAGATGTTTTTATTAATGTTCAGCAGTGCTTATACAGAGTCAAGGCCTTTTCTGCTTCTCACACCAACCTGCCAGAGAGTAGGCTGGGGGTGTTCAAGAAGCTGGAGGGGGGCACAGCCAGGATAGCTGACCCCAACTGACCAAAGGGATCTTCCATACCATATGACATCATGCTCAGCATATAATACTGAGGGAAGAAGAAGGAAGAGAGGGACATTCGGAGTGATGGTGTTTGTCTTCCAAAGTCACTGTTATGTGTAATGGAGCCTTGCTTTCCTGGAGATGGCTGAACGCTTATCTACCACTGGGAAGTAGTGAATGAATTCCTTGTTTTGCCTTGCTTGCTTGCATAGCTATTATTTTACTTATTAAACTGTCTTCATCTCAACCCATGATTTTTCTCACTTTCTGTCTTCTGATCCTCTCACCCCATCATGCCAGGGGGGAGTGAGTGAGCAGCTGTATCATGATTAGTTGCTGACTGGGGCAAAACCACAACAGTTGTCCACAACATTCTTACCTCTAAATTGGAGAGATATGGGTTTGAAGGATGGACTATTTGATGGAGAAGGAATTGGCTGGATGACTACATCCAAAGTTACAGTCAATGACTTGATGTCCAACTGGGAACCAGAGTGATGTCCCTCAAGGATCCATACTGAGACTAATACAATTTAATATCTTCATTAATGACATAGATAGTGGGATTGAGTGCACTTTCAGCAAGTTTGTGGCTGACACTAAACTGAGTGGTGCAGTCAATACATTAGAGGGACGGGAACTTGACAAGCTTGAGGAGTGGGGCCATGGGAATCTCATGAAGTTCAACAAGGCCAAGTGCAAGGTCCTACACCAGGATTGGTGCAATCCAAAGCACAAATATAGGTTTGGGGATGAATTGATTGAGAGCAGCCCTGTGGAGAAGGACTAGGGACTACTGGATTCAGACAGAGTAAGCCTGACAAACTCTTGGAATCTCGGTATAAATTTTGTAGACTGCTACTAGCAATGACAATACCATATGACAGGGCTATGTATTAACAGATACAGCTTGCAGTTCCTGTTCTGACTTATAATTTGTGATTTTTTGGAAGGTTGTCAGCAGCTGATATGTGATATAATTGAATGTGTCTTTATCCCCTAAGAAAATAAGATACTAATATTTTTTGCATTATTTACTTTTGATTAAGGTTTCCCTTTTTTCTACTGGGAAGGGACCATGTAGTCTCACTGTTTCTCAAATAGACAGAGAAATATAGAATCCATCTGTCATTGTCCACATTTGTTCTCGTGTAAAGACCACAAAAACATTAAAAAGAAAAAGAAAGATAAGGTTATTTGCCCTAGCCCAAAGCAAGTGAGAAGAGCTACGACATATTAGAAGAACTGCAGAATGCCAGCTTCTAGAATATCTGCAGCTATTGAAAATTCTTTATAAAGGACTAAGTCATGAGATCTGTGTTTCTGCTGTACTCTGTTCTTGTAATTGATGCCATTTCCCCTACTCTGCTCTTTGCTGTCTGCCTGCTGCGTCATGAGCTGAGATAAAGTAAGTTTAAAAGCACTGTGGAAATCAGCTAACTGATTTGGATTCCTAAATTGGTCATAGTATAAATTGCAGCGATAATAACAAAGCTTCACTCTTTTTGTTCATGAAAAATGCTAGTCAAAGTTATGCTATCAAATGTAAGAATTCACAAAAATTATCAGCATTATTAACATTCTTGATCATATCATTACTCATTTGTGCTGGTTAATTAAGCAGTTTTGCTTAATATTAACAAGTAACTGCAACTAAAACTTTCTGTGTCATGTAGAAAGAAATGAATTATTAACCTGGTATTTTCAATAGTTTGATAGTAACTAGGTTCCTGTGGATCTCTTGTATGTGCTATAGAAACACAGTGATGCATTCATAATGATATGAATTTTTTTTCCAATACTTACCATAAACAAAGTCTTAGGAACATGATTTTAAAAAGCAAAAGGAAATGAAGCTGAAATTCTAAAAATATAATTTCTCTAGCAACCAAACAATGTGGACAGAAGAGTTAAACACATCAGAGTCCTGGACATACACCTCCGTATTCATATTTCAGTACCTTCTCCTAATTACATACACCTACAGCATATTTTGAAATAATTAAACAGCTCTTTCTTCAAGGTACTGCTAGATGGAGTTTACAGAACAGTTGATTGATGAGTAAGTATTTTGTTCTCTTGTCTCCCTGCTTGAACTCTGAACCAGTTTTCAGATCTTCTCATAGATTCTTTAAAGTTATAAGGCACTCTATCATCTCTTTCCTGTGGAAGCAGTTCCATTTCTATGCCATAATTAAAGACAGGAAGAGAGAGAGGCAGAGAATATCTGGTATTCCAGCAAGTTGTTCAAAGAGCCACCTGGGAGTAGGAGGCAGAGGTTCCATCTTGCTCCAGGTACCGTTTATAGTCTCATGTTGTTTTTCAATGACTGTACAGTGTTAAAATATACAACTTGTCTTCCATGCACGGTAATAGAGTTTAAACAAGGGAAAGGGCCTGCAATCTGCTTCAAGCAGTCCTAAGGAAGATGGGATTTTGCTTCACTACATTTGAAACTGAGGCAGTTGTATCCACTGTAAGTATATTGCAAAGGCATATGGCAGCAACAGTCATATTTTCATGCATCATCCAGTACTACAAACATTTTCTGGTGGTTTGGGCAGAGGACCACCTGATTTGTTGATTCCAATACACCTTACTATGAAAGCATCATGTCCCTTAAAACTGTCAATAAACAGAATTTTATGTCCCAATTTAATTTAAATAAATAAAATTTTAGATTATATTGGATTATAAGTGTTTCCCTGTTTTATATCATGGATGAGCAAGAAATTTGTTTTCCTAAAGGTTTAAATCAGGCAAGTAAACTGGTCTAACCTTATGGGATTGACTTCTTCTTTGGTTCTTAGTCATAGTAGCTAACTTGATTAGAAAACATACTATCTACTGGCTTCAGTACCTAGAATTAAATTCAGAAAATGTATGCCTCCTTGCTCTGCAGATCTCCAATATATATATGTATGTGTAGTCATGCATATTAGGATGGACACATTTTTTTAACTAATAGGAATATAGAAGGGAATAAGCATGACAAAAAGAAAATACTTACAATTGCATCCAAAATCCACTGATATCAATGAAAATCTGGTTGTTGATTCTTAAAGTCTTTGAATCAGGTTCTCTGATGACTTAAGCTATTATTATTAATTTGCATCATATATTCTCAACATTTTTTTTTTCACCAGATTTTAGTATAAAGATTTTATCTGGTAAAGAAAACTCACAATAACATAATCAATCTGTTACATTTACATTGACTGTGCCTATGCTCATTTCTGCCTTGTTCATAATTAATCAATTGCTGTTTGCAATAAAACACATTGCAAAATATAATGATTTGCTAAGAAGCAGAATTTTTCAAATTAATTTTTCATAGTAAAATTAATTCTTTCTAGGCTTCACATGCTTAAAAGAAATCTGGAGGTCAAACATGGGTGTTTATATTTAATCATGTGTATATATATTTTTTGATATCAGATGGAATACTGGTGTTTTGTTAATCAATGTTGACTTAAGAGTTGCTGGCACCGGTAGCCTGATATATTTTATCTGAATATTTTAATTTAATTTGTTCTTTCCTCTCCTAGTTCTTTACCCTACTCCAAATTACGTCTTTTACTTTGTAGAGAAAAAGAAGGGTTTAGGCTATAGATTCTCTTTGCAAATGGATATATCGGGATGTGTCTGGACACCTTTCATAGACTCTTCCCAGTACATTGGTTAGAAATAGTTTTCTTATTTTGCAGGGAAAACTGTTCAGAGAGTCAGTAGTTGAATACTGGAAGCCAATCCATGGTTTGACAGTAGTATAGATGCAGCCATTGAATACATTTGTGGAGGTGGAAATTTTGACAAGTAACTGATAAATCCCTAAACATAAAGTAGTTAATAGTGAATTTTAAAAAATTATAAAAATTTAAATACATATAGGAAACCATGAGACATCTATGTTTATTCATGTCTGTATTTATTATGAGAAATAGATCTGGTAACTAGGTATTCTGTTGCTTTTAATATTCTCCCATTCAAGTACTATACCAGTGACCACTGAGAAAGATTTTTCAGGGTCTGATGCATCAGTGAGCTGGTAACTTTGGCAGACCCAAAGCAATGCACCTGCCACATGCAACCCAGAAAAATACTGATCAAAGTCAGTACTAACTGGTGCTCACTGACCCATACAAAACAAAGTGGGGACTTCAGAGGACCCTTGCAATAGCTGCTAGCAGGTAGTAACTGAGTGAATAAATAACAAGGGCTAAAATTCAAAAAGGTCTGTATATGTTCTCATTTGGACAAATTTTTAAAAGCTCTGTTTCTGGATATAGATATATGAAAAATTATAAATAAAGCCTCAGAAGTATGTATTCTACAGATGTTTACCAGAAGAAATAAATGAGAATATGCTTTTGTAGTGAACTCTACACACTTCACTGGGTCTGACAATTTAAAGTTTAGTGCAGACCCAATTGTATTGTACAACCTGTCCAATTTTACTTTCAGATCTTTATTGTAATTGACAGGAAAAAAAACTACGGAAAAGACTTTTGTGAAAACTGTATTTTTCAGCTTACTGGCCCAATAAAAACAAAAACAACAACAAAAAAAAAACCAAAAAACAAACAAACAAACAAACAAACAAACAAAACCCCCCAAAAAAAGGAAAAGGAAGCAACTTCTAATTTCAAATTTAACAAAAGAAAATTCAGATTAAAAAGATTGTTTTTTTTATTGCAATTCAAGAAAATTTGGTCCTGAAATATTATTTAAAAACCAAAACAAAACCCCCAAATGGAAGTTTTTCAACTTTGCAGGGTTTGCATTTGTTTTTCTCCAGCTGAAACTTGTCCATATTCATCAAGAAGAGCCTGAAACAGTTGTATTTTGTAGAAAATATATCTGATAAAATGCCACTTCCAGCTGTGGTCTCAAGTTAATACATTGATCTAGGACTTTGGCCTCAGTTCCTGGCTGTTCCAGGCTTGGGTGGCCTGTGCAGTCTTTGCCTGTCTCTACAAGTCCTAAGAAATAATTTAGAATACTCTCACTTTACATTTCAAGGACTAGATTCAGTACATTTATATTTGAATACATAGGAGTTAAACCAGTATAGAGCTATTATAAAGGTGAGCTTCCTGAGGATGTTGAAGCGGCTGTAAGATTTCTAACATTAAAGATAAAATATAAAAGCTCAGATTTCCCATAGTGGCTACACTAAGATGATAAAAAAAAAACCTACACAGGATATATAGATTCTTTTCTGTACTAGGCAATAATATTATGGATTGTATAAACAACATGAAAGAAAGCCTTCATTGTCATTTAATGGCATCTAAGTATGATGATTCTGTAGTAAAAATGGACACACTCTAGAAGGTAAATTATGTCTGGAGTAAATTAATTAACATGTTGGATAAACAGGTGATAATTTGGAAGCCACAAGGTGATAATTGGATGTTAATACAGCCACATCAAAGTAAAAGTGTTATCAAAATCTGTTCATTATTTAAAAGTTCCTGTAATAATTCCGATGTGCATGTTACTTGCTTTCTTTTTATGTAACACATCACCTTTGTGCCATTTCAGCTTTAGGAATTAGCTAAATTCACCACGTACTGTCCTTACTCCAGTTTAAAATTGTTTAAAACTTTTCCAGTGTGGCCCAAGATAAGAGGTTGTGGGATTTTTTTATTTCTTATGAATCAGAGACAGGTAATTTTGCAAATGAGGTGATGCATGATATTTTAAGTTTTAGCCACTGGATGGTATGTCTGAGCACCTGGCTGCTTGTCTCACACACTACTATATTATTTGTTCATCCTCACTGAAAATGACTATAAATAACATCTCAAACTCCAGCAGCTGCTGGAGTTACCTATGCAATCTGCATGGCACTGTGCATATTAAAAGAAACAGGCAATTGATAGAATTTTTATTTTGATACACTAAGATATTTTAAAAAGCAATGAAGACCAAAAAAGTTATAATTTTTGTTTATGAGAGTAAATAAACATTGTGACCACATAAGATAAAAATGTATTTGGGGAGAGGATGAACTGAAGTATTGAGATTGAGGAATGCAAAGGTAACTGTTGTAGGAAACTTGGGTTTTCTGAAAAGAAATAACAAGAAACATTTTATGCATATGAGAAAGGCCTTTAATGCAGCTTCAAACATGAATCATTAGGGATTTCAATTAATATGACATTGAGTACTCTGGAAAGATTTGTATTCCTGGAGGTATGATGTGCTTTCATAGATTTCTGAGAAATCTTCAAAACCAGAGGCTTTTAGTGACAAGACTTTAAAAAATTAACTACTCGGTATGAATAAGTAGAAGCTGATCATTTTGTTAATTATTTTGATTTACCTAACCACTCTTAAGAAAATTCCTGATATCTATTAAAGTATCTTAAAGTTTACAGGAAGGTACACTTCAGAAATACAGAAGGAGGAAAAATGTTATTTAAAAAGAATATTGGTCTAATGTTCAGAAATCTCAGTGATTAGTCTCATAAAACCTGTCTTCATTTAGGAGAAAACAATGGAAATTTGGTAGTAGTTGTAGAAATATAATCAAATGAATATCAAAATTAAATAAAATAAGTACCCTAAGAGGAGAAAGATCTGACAGAAAAGAGGAAAAGGTACATAATGGCATCAGGCACAGGAATGAACCATAATTGAAGTATAAAGAGGATTAATGAATATTGAAATGCAAATGTGCAATAATATCTAGTGGATGGTTTTGTTTAGGCTCACGTCTTATTGTGCTTTTTTGTAGGATAAGCTGGTAGAATGAAAAAGTAAACCCTTTCCTTACACATATTTTATGAATAATTTATTCATTCTATAAAAACATTATAAATATTGTACAAGGTTTGTAATTTCTTTCCTATATGTTTTAGTTCTTCCATTACATGAAGTCAGCAACAAATTGCTGTGGATCTGAATGAACAGGACTGTTCCTCAGCCATAATGAAGTTTTATGACAGTTCAATGCCATCTGCATTACTTGAACTGTATAAAAAATATTCTTTTAAAGAGAAGTAAAAAATAAAAACTAACAGAAAATATATGTATGAAAACTGATGCTGACAAATTTTCTTTAAAAAGCTTTATCTAGATCTTTACTGAATCTTCTTTGGTAAAGAAAGTGAATCAACATTATACAGATAAATATTCATTTAATACCTGAGGGATAAAATCTCTGTAATAGTTTAGCCTGGTCACAAACTTATTAATAGTCTCTGTTTGAATACAGCATACTTATTTGCCTATTTTTAAGTAGTCATAGTTTTTAGCATTCTTTCAAATGTTTGCTTTCTTTCTTATCCACACCCTTTGCATCTGAGAAATGCTGCTACTATCTTTCATGGAAGTGAAGCTTCAACATTGAACGTGACTTTCCGGATGGCTTATAAGTAAGCTTCCACTAGCTTCCAGAAGAGATTCATAAACTTGTAAGGTATGAATTCATGGCTAGACACAGCAAGAGATAAAGGAGCTGCATCAGATGAGAAAGGCAGAAGCTAGTCAAATACAGATAACAAAAGCAGCACAGGAAGCAGTTGCTCAGCAAGTTTTAGTACTAAAGCCTATTTTTATTTCTTATAAATTTCAAGCTTTCCAAGACATAACTTGCCCAGATAGCAATTCTCAGGTTGAGGTTATGAAAAAAAATATGATGCTAGACTTGTGTTAAATCCTGATGGCTATCTTACTGTTAGTTTTTTTATTTCCTTTTGAATAAGATTACATCATGTGGCTGTTAGTGTGCATGAGCTAACAACCCACATCTCCAGCTGTGAGAAGAACCAAGTGACTAGGATCTACCAGAGTTGCTGAGTTTCTCATGTATCTAGCTGCCTGATGACACCAGTAAAATCCTAGAGTACAGTAGTTGGACCTATGGAAAGCCGGTACAGACTCTGCAACTCTTTGGCTTTTTAAGATATGCATATCACAGCCATGTGGCTTCTGAAGATTTCAGTTTGTGACTCATAACATCCAGAGAGCTTAATACTACAATCCTGAGAGATGTGGCAGTGAATCTTGCCTTTTACCTCACTTGTGATGTATTTTTCAAAGATTCTTTCTTGGTATTAAGTCATGAATGCTATAGGAAAAGGAAATTCTACTCTCTTTTTGCTCTCCTCAAAATACTCTACTATGCTGCATTGCCTAGGAGTTTGACAAATCTGACAGTGCTGGTGTTCTAAGATCAGGGTCCAAACTTCTCTTCCACCCATCTATCTTTCTGCCTCATTTACTGTCTCTTTATTCATATCAGAATTGTAAGGAAATTGTAAGGAAAACTCATCTTCTGATTTTGCATTTGTACAGTAATTAACATGTGTTTGTGGACAAGTCTCCAAGGTACTAAAAATGCAAATATGAAATTATAATTTATTGGTTCAGTACAGTCTGAAACAACAGTGCTCTAAGCAGTTTAGCTGGCAAAATTATAGTGCAATAGTATAAATAACTTATGTTCTTGTTTTCTGTTCTTTAATGAACAGATATAATTTTCACTTATGATTGCTAATTTAGAAAAAATGTTGTGAAGTATTAGAGTTATTGTTAATTTCTTAGATTAAATATTTTTAAAAAAATGCAAAAAAAATATTATCTAATCAATTCCCTTCAGCAAGGGAGTGTTTTTTATTTATTTTTGTCCACTTTTTTATTCCAATGTATATGTGCAGTATTCATTATGTCAGTATTTATGACTGTACTTTTTGCTATCAAATTATGTGTAGAATCCCATGTGCTGACTATGATGTTGACAGCATCAAATAATGCTGAGAGAACCGAAAATTTCCCATTGTCAGATCTCATTTTCAGTTGATTGCTGCTTTTCCAAAATTAGCTTTTCAAACTGAGATGTTATGTGATATGTGACAGTACCAAGCCATTGTTTGGGTTTTTTAGGGGTTGGGGGGGAGGGGTTGGTTTTGTTTTTAATTCAGGAGACAGTCTTTAGGTTTACATCTTTTCAACATCTCATTCAAAAGATTCAGAAAAAGAAGACAGATAAGTAGACTAGGTTTAGGCTTCTGTTGAGACAGTGACTACCTTTTATATAATCCTAAACATTCTCAGAACCTTAAAATCTGAGTAATCTCTGGGATTCAGACCAGTAGGTTTTCAGACAGTTCATTTAATGCATAATACAAATATTCACTTGTTGCAGCCTTCAAAATAACACAGCTTCAGGAGCTGTGGGTGTTTCCTGTGTCATATTTAACAACCTATGAGCTAAAGAGTTATCCATGACAAACTGATTTCAAAACTTCTGCTAGTTGAGGTAAAATTAATCAGGCAGTTCCCAGGAGGGGTACATTAAATATTTACCCATTTTCATTAGTGACCCACTGATTCTTCTTCCATACCTTTCTGAAGCTGTGACATTATATAGAAATACACACACACACACAAAAAGTTCATGGGGTGAAATATTGAACAGGCAAAAGGCAACATGACTAATGTTGTAGTATTAAAGTACCCATGTGTTCAGAGAAGTCAAATTTTAGTTTCCAGTCCCTAGGTTTCCCTTGCCTTTGGATTAAAAGCCTTTAATTTTAGAAATACAAGAAGCAAACAAAACATACCCTAGGAAGTGCTTAAAAAGATGTTTTAAGAAGCTGGGGAGGTCTGAAGCCAGGAAGAACACTGAATTTTCTGCTCTCCTACTTCTTGAATGGAGAGTCTAAACATTGGATCATTACAAAAAAATGTCGATATCTCTTTCTCATCCTCTACAATGAACTACATTTTCAAGAAAATACAGTACTGACTTAATTTCTGAAATGTTCTGAATCATCTGGCATGCTGTAGATTTCATCTAATCACATCTTAATAAACTGGACCCCTGAGAGAATGCAATTTTGCTCTGCCTAGATGTTCATTATTTTTCCCTGTAACTCAGGCAGGATGTAGGTAGCCATCTGCTGACATATATATGCTCTAAAGAAGATCAGATGGCTAGAAGTAGGGAACAGTGATGTGTTTACTGAGTTTTAGGTAATTCTAGAGCATGAATCTGCTGAGCAGAGGGAGTGCTCAGTTTTTGTTTTATTTAAGGTCTGAACAAGTCTTTTTTTGGATCTGTACACTTAGCGATTAAGAATAAAGGTATCCTTTATGATCTGAAAGCTTGAAGATCCAGTGCATGGAAAGAATATTTTGCATTCATAGGCTGCGTGTATCCATGTCTTTATTTATAAATTCAATGTATCTGCCACTATTTTCTGATGGTGAGGCTGGCTACTCTGGAATGGTTATCTTTTCCACTGTAGTGCTGTGGTCTTAACTCTGCTATGAGGACCTAATGCTTTTACTCTTGGGCAAAAGGGAGATAAAAACAAAAAGACGGTATTGATACAGATAATGAACATCAAGCAGCTGGGCTAGACCAGGAAAACAGAGTCTTTATTAGGAGGTCTTTCATTAATGAATTGTACTGTCCTCTAATTGTATCCAGGAGAAAGTAAAGAAACTAATGCCCGGTCTAGATCAAGAAATTAGTGTTGTGTGAATATAAGCAGTCATTTCCTTTCATGGCCAAAAATGTCTGTCTTTGGACCAGTGGTGGTGCAATCCCCCAGGCCACTCTGAGATCTCAGGATAGGCCCCATTGTGCTGCTATCTTGGATACAAGTGCGGTAACTTGGGCATCAGGCATCCCCCGGCCACACCTGGGCCACCTGCTGCCTGAATTGTCTACCAGAGTAACTCAGCACAAAGTGTGGCCAGAATGGAGAATACTGACCAAAGCCAATCATCTCGAGATCCTATAAACAGCAATCCCAAGAGTGAGACCCTTTGAGCTCTGCAGGACCACAGCAGGCTGTGTGACCCTGGGATCCTCTCAGGGTAGATTTCACGGGGATTCAAAGATCATTCGTCAACAATTTCACAAGGATTCAAAGGCCTGATTTCATGAGGTTCACCAACTGTCCATTGATGAATGCCACTGCATAAAAGTGAGTAATTCATGAAACTAACAAAAAGGGCAATTTTAATTATGTTAACTGCCGTGTGTGTGTGTGCATGTGTGTATGTGTGCGTGCAATTTGGTTCTGAACTATTTTCCTATCTGTGTATATGTGTAATTTTATTCAGAATTATTTGTCTACCTGTCTGTACATCTGATTTGATTTTATTTAACCCCACCTGTGTTTGTGTACAACCCTGCTGTAAATTTTGGGCAACCCTTGCCTTTCTTGAATCTTTAACTAAGTCACTATTTTGCTTGTAACAAATCCGTTGACTCACTCAGTTAAATTGGCTGATGATTAAGTGCTGTTAATAATTATACAATCTAATCTTGTGATATACCTCAAAAATATGAATAAATCCTAAATTTCTCCTAAACCAAAGCCATGTAACAAAATCTTATTTGCAACAGGACTCCTTCTTAAATAAAAAGAAATAGTAAATATAGGGGCCCTGTATGTTGTATTTACAACAGAAAATTATCCACACCTTGGACTATGCTCTGGCACTGAGACCATCCATTGTTCAAACTACGTCTTTTTTCTCTGAATAGAATTTCATCACGTCTAAACTGCCTATTGCAAATTATGTCTAGCCAATACTAATCTCTGAGACATGCTTGGGATTTGTTTAAGGAAGCCTTTATGAATCCAAATCAAAGCTAAAGTGTGAGTTATAAGTCCATATTCTAACTAGGAATATTCTCCCAACTTAAAGACAATCAAGTTCCAGTGTCTAGAAATAATCCCTGATATCATTGTTTAGCATACTATTAGAAATGTAGGCTGTTCTCCAGCCAGTTCAGATTCACTTCAGAGGAAGCTGTGAATGTAGCATTTCAACAAATATCTTGACTGTGTTGTCTTTAATAGGTTTTCAAGAAATTATACATGAAACTACCAAACACAAATGTCAAGTTTGTTACAACTGTTTTGTCCAACGTTATGTGCAAACTGTGCAGTAAATGCAAGCTTAATACAGTTCCAAAGGTAATATTCAACTAACTATAAAAGATCATTTATAGTACTATAAACTCCTGGTTCTAACCACTTAATTTTAAGATTCAATAATATAGGGACACTTCACTCTTCCAGGTAATAGGTATTCTGTACTGTCAAGTTTCACATACAGAACAATTCTATTTCTGCACAGAAAAAGGCAGGGATCTTGCAGAAACCAAAGCCATTGGTATTCCATACCATATGATGTCATGCTCAGCATATAAAGGGGGCTGGCCAGGGAGGAGTGACAGCTCCAGGATGGGCTGGATGTCCAGTTGGGTGAGCAAATTGCATTGTGTATCACCCACTTTGTATATTCTAAGTACTGTTGTTATTTTCCTCTTCCTTTGCTGTCACAGTAAACTGTCCTTATACCAACCCACGAGTTTTACATTTGCTTCTGATTTTCCTCCCCAACTCACTGGGGGCGGGGGCAGCGGTGAGCGAGCAGCCGGGTGGTGCTTGGCTGCCAACTGGGGCTAAATCATGAACATATGTAAACAAATTAAAGAATTAAGGAAAAAATGGATGAAATAAAAGCTATAAACCTGGCATTTCTCATGTTATAACTTTTGATGGCTTAATTTATAAAGTTAAGAACTTAAAGAATAGAATTTGGGGTTTAAAGCTGTCATAGGCATAGGTGTGTGTACATATATATGCTTGTAGATATATTGGCTGATGTTACAGTTTCAGATTAAAGTGTATATTAGATTTTGATGAAGGGAAATTTGTGTATACTCAGATGAGCAATTGACTTACGTTATCAAATCCTAATATCAAGGTACAGTAAACAAATTCTGATTTAATATAATATTATCTGCTAAAAAATCTCAGAATTAAATGTCAGGAACTACCAAATGAGGTCAGAAAATTATAATTGAGTCAATTAATGTTCTGTGATTAGTCGGGGAAAATGAAGCACTTTCATGCTAAATGGATGAAAGTGCTACCTGTTGTAAAGCTACTAACAGAGCCATTTGGAGGACATGTTACTATGAAGCTTTTATCATGTGCCTCATATATATTCTGAATCCAGTGCATTATAGAATCTACCATCTCTTTTACAGTCTGTTTAACTTTTCCTTGATTTAGAGCAAGTTTTTGAGCTACCTGTGATGATGAATTAGGACACAGACTTTACTGACAGAATACATTTGTTCTATAAGAAAAGGACAGTTATATAAACCTGTTAGCTGAAAAAAAAAATAAAAATTAGTCGTTGCCCTAAAACCTGAGAAAGTTCTTTTTTCCCCCAAGAAAAGTACCATTCCATACTGATGCTAGTTTAAAAAAAAAAATCATTATAGATGAATCAGTACTTGTAAAAGATAGAACTTCATTTTGTTTTCTTTTGTGACCAATTTGTGAAAATGCATTAAAAATGTCTAAGATTATACAGTGAGATCTTCAGAGGATATCTTGCAAGCTTTTGTCAAAAGTTCCTAGGGGGTAGAGCATTAAGTCAGGACTCATGTTTTAATATAGCTTTAAGAGCTCCAGTTTTAACATCAAAATCAAAAGAATTATACTTAAGGCAGAAAAAAATCTCATGTCTCTCTGGCTTTTCCATTTAAATTAACAGCACTGATGACTTCTGAACAATGACATACATTAATGTCATCAGTGGAATCGCACCAAACCACTTCAACTATACCAAGAATTGAAGCATTACCTCAGGATGTAGTGTTATTTCTGGATTATTGTGCTTTACTTGCCTGAAATCAGACTATGTTTTATTTCAAAGATGCATGAAAATATTTAATTCATAAACTAGTTCTTTACACTAGAGTACTTAACACTAAACAGGCTTATGTAAAAAGTTATCTATATCTCTAATTTGTTGTTACTACTTTCGGTGTCAAAAAAGGCATAGAATGTCCTGTTCATAAAATCCAAATTTTAAGATGTGAAAGAATGAATGAACTTTACATGAAATTTTAGAAAAATAGGGGAAAAGGGTGAAAAAAGTAAAGGTAAGGCAAAAAGCATACGTGTACTTGTGTCTGTATGTATATACACAAACTTAAAAAAGTTATGATATGATGTAATATAATGTAAGATATCATATCGTATCATATCATACTTTATGCTTCATAAATTTCTAAATATATATGAAGCATGAAGTAAGAGATGTAGACAGATATGAAATCATTCAGGCAATAGAATTTTATATGTTTTTCTTTTAGGAAAGCTGAGCAAACCAGAAGACGAAAGCTGCCATCATGAAAGTGAGAGGAAAGGGAATCTTGAATGAGGAAATAACAATATAGTAGAAATGAATTTATGGAGGTTATGACAGACAGGTTTGCAATCATTGATGTGAGAGGAGAAGGAAATGGCAGATCAGCATTCATGTCAAATGATGGAAGGACAGAGTACAATTATAATTTCTTTTATCTATAATTAATGTAATAGAGTTAACAAAAGCCCAAGGAAAACTATAAAGAAGAGAAATTCACCAAAAATAATGGATATGAAGAGGTCCATTACTGTGTCATACAAGGACCTTGATGACTTCATAAATGACTAGTGTTTGCCTTGTATGTCAAGACCAAATGAACATCCTCCAGTATCTAAAATACAGAGTGACTGATATTTGAGAAGAAAGTTAATAAATTACTGTATGGCAAGAGTTCCCTGACAATTCTAGAATGAGAGGAAGATACAGTTTTGTTTGAGAAAATTGCAGAATCATGTAAAGGATTGTCTTTGGGATACTTAACTACCTGGTAAGATACTGTGAGAGGTCGGACAGCATGACATATATGGTAGAAATTTGCCTCACCTTATTCTGAGTAGCTACTTGAGTGCTTATCAGCTAAACTACTTCTTGGGGGAACAAAACCTTATCTTAGATCACATCAGTCACAGCATTAGAATTGTCTTTTTCTTTATTTGGTGACTATAAAGAGAGTCTATGTGACCAGTGAAGGTCTAGTAGCTATTGACAAGGAGGTAATATTTTGCGAACTGAATCTCAGTACATTTTTTTTAATACATAGTGATACATAACACCTCCAGAACAGGTTGCCCTACATTTCACTCAAAGATTGAGAATATCAAGAAGGAAATTAATTTAGGTCAGAGTGGTCATAGAATGAATGTTCATCATTCTTGTGTTAAGGAGCAAAAATAACATCAAAATGCAGTGTATGTAGGAATTAAATATTTTCATTTACATTATTTTAGTAGAAATATAGAAATAAAAATATTTTATATTGTATCATAGTATATTAAATCGAAATAATAAACTATGAGAGTATGTAAGACATCCTAATATGTAGGTCAAAAGTGGTAAAGAAGTCTCACACTATTGTTCATTTGTAATGAATGGTATTGAAATACACATACAAAATGTCCTACTGCAAGAAAGCTTGGGCATGTTTTAAAAAATCAGCTTGGCTAAATCAGGCTTTTTCTTCATGAATCTCAAATACAAAAAAAGATGCATTGAAAAAGCAAAGCCTAGGACAAGGTACTAAGAGTAATTTCACATGAGCAAAAAGAGAAAAGCCAGGGCACAAATGAAATGTACTAAGGAAAGAAGATACACAAGCAATTATTTTGTAAGAAGGTTAATAGCAAGATGGAGACTATGAAAGTGGTAGTAATGCCAACAAAAATTAAGTAAATTATATCATACTAAATTTGTGAAAATAGACCAGATGGTAATTGCAATGAGAAAGATAAAATCTAACTCAGGAACAAGAAATAAACAACTTAAAAAGTACTTAAGTAATTTGCACATTTTCATTTTGTAGATTAACTTAATATAAAGAGACTTAGACCTTGGCTAATGAAATCTCAGAGCCAAAATCCTTTATGTCTTCAGAACTCGGGGCAACTTGGTGAGATATTGAAGATCTGGAAAAAGCTGTGTGGTCTCTATTTCTATAAAGTCAGAAAGGAGGAATCAGTAAATATAGATATACCTGGTTTATATCAGTTCCTGGAAAAATATTGGAACAGTAAGAAAGCCAACTATGTTTTCTGTTTTTCCTATTTTCCATGTATTCATGTGTAGCATGAATAATATTTGTAGCAAAGAAACTCAAGAGATGAGACATCTGGTGGTAAGGATAGAACAGTACTGCACTACATTGGCAAGGCTGTAGAGCCTCTACCACCACTGTTAAAACAGACTAGAAAGGACAACTGCCAAAAATGACTTAAAGCTATATAAACAGAGAGAATATCGGATACCTTCATGAGCTCCCTTCCAACCCAGAAATTCTATGAATTGAGTAAAAAGATTAGAGAGAAAAATGTTCCAGTAACAGTAAAGACCCATTGAGAATCAAGTTTCTATCTAATAACAGAAGTAGCATGTATTTAGAAAATGAATGAAATGAGTTTATTTATCTAATTTACATAACTTTTTAAATTGAGTAGCAGCAGACAAAAGTAATGTTAATTCTCCTTCTCTTGATTCAAATAACACTAAATTAACACTTAATACAAAAGTCTTCAGTGCATCATTTATAGTAGTTTAAACTGCTCATATTACTGTAAAACTTAAAAACTACATGGCTTTCCATAATCAGATTTCTAACTGCAGTTTACATGAGCTGCCACATTATTTAATTTCTATGTACTTGAAATTCTTTTTATCTTGATTACTTGGCTTCAAAATCCAGTACCTCTGTTACACTGTCTCAAATATAATTTATCATGATTTTACTAAAAATTTCATAGATTGCACTCCATATAATAGACAAGCAACTTCTATTTCTTTGGTATAAGTTCAGAAAACAACTTTGTCTTAATAATAATAAAACAACATCTTAATAACTACTTGGTTTTAACCCAAACTTTTCACTGCATTTATGCCTTTTCCATTGTTCATAATATACATGCAATATATTCATATTGCTTAAGTAGAAAGGAGAAATAATTAAGGAACAGATCACAGATTCACTGGATTTAACAGCAGAAGGAATCATTGTGTAACCTGAACTATTTTTTATTTCCCCTAAGTAAACTGTATGAAGCCCAATTACTTGTAAAGTCTCTTGTTTTTCCTTTTTCCCTTTTTTTTTTTTTTTTTTCCCCCTCCCGTTTTTTACCCTCTAAGGAGTCCTATAAGGAAACTTCAAAGATGCTAACTTTATCTGATGAAGGCTAATCTCCTTGTCTCCTTGTATGGTGAAAGGAAGGAAATCAAACTCTCAAAAGATGCTCTGAGGGAGTATAGAGACATTAGCTTTCCTGCATTAAAGGTGGCATTTGCCAATACAATGAACAGTTTTCATTGCTGTATAATGAAGACAAGGAGAGTTGTCCTTGCTAGTTTCTTTCCCCAATGACAACCACATATATATAAAACCCATTTGTGTGCACATGAGTGTGAACTCTCTCTCTGAAACCTGCAAAAATGTTGGGCATTAGAATTACAATGCAGTGGTGGAAGGCGATTTATATTCTTGGCCTCTGAAGTCATAGGAACTGGAAGCCATCCAGAAATTAGTGAAAGAGAATGTAAAACAGTCACTGATGTACAGAACAAGGCAGGGATAGTTCAAGGAGACCATGTTTAAAAAGTAAACAAAAATGGAAAGTAATTTAGAAAAAGATCTTGTTTGCAGAGAAATTACCTAAGGAAGTTTCTACTTTTCTTGGGGATGTGAAGAGGCATGATATTGATGTGGAGTAAATCAAGCATGATATTCTCAAGCAACATAAATGCTATAAGCAGTTAATTTTCCTGCATCTTAAAAAGAAAAGTTATTTAAAATTAGGTTAGTTTTGACATGTCTTGACCAGTTCAGAAGTTGATGATATTGTTTATCCACAACTTTTTCTCCTAGTGATTGCTTGTTATCTCTTACTCTATTACTTTATGTTTGATCTTTAATTTATTTTATTCTGCTGAACTTTTGTACTTTCTTGTATTTTCTCTATTCTGTTTCACTCTGCATCAGAGATCAAAAGGTATATTCTGCTTCATGTCACATTATCTGCATGATCTATTGATTTCCATATGATTGAGATCTTCCAGATTTTATTTTATTTGATTTTAATTGTTTATATGATTTTTAAATTCATATTATTGTAAGTATTTCTTAAAATACTGTGTAGTATAAATTTTTGAAATATGGCTTGCATGTTTGTTTTTCTCCTGTGTCTGTATAGTACCTGGCACAATGACTGGCTCCTGAGTCATGATGTAAGTTAATAAATAATATTAATAAAATTAATAATATATTAATAATACATCATATACTATATTTCTATTGATTATATAATTATATAATTAGCAAGGGAATATTAATAAAATCCCTGCGTATACCTAGATATATGGAAAGAGTCAGAGACAATTGTAGTTGCATCTTTCAGCTAATAAGAGAAGATTGGGAAGGCCCTTTGAAGATGTCTTTTTCCTTCTACCGCAAGAAACATAGAAGAAAGAAATTGTGAAATCTATGATTGACATCTGTGAACCAAAAATGGGCATGTCTAATCAATACAATTCATTGCAGTATTTATAGTGTTAGCGTTTTACCTAACAAATAAAATGACAGTGAAATTAGCTCCAGTTCCACCAGTCCATTTACTAACTGTAAAATCATATGAATAGAAAGACTTCGCAACAATCTCTCGTTCTGTGATACAAGTCGTTAAGCTGAACTCATCTGGCTGGTGCTGAAAGACACACAGAGTCCGCACTGAAGATCAGTTTATTTCCTAGTGGATATATGCTTTAACAAGCGGAGAAGCTCTGTCTCCTCTCATACTGTTGGGAACATTTGTCTCTTCCAGATGCACTGGGAAGATTACTAGCCTCCATGAGGGAGAGAATACTTCCCAGTCCTCACATTTTGGCATCGTGAAACAGAACTGGGCAGAGTGAAGTCCACTGGGAGAAATTAGAGCATAAATTACTTTTGACAAAATTATCATTGTCTGAAAAGAGAGATGTTTGTAATCACACATATATATAGCATAAAAGTATAAGCATATATGCATGTATGTAAAATATACATAGTATATGTTAGGTGAGCATATGCTCATACATACATAAATGACAATAAATCAGTCTTAAAATTCATAAATCACAGTGACTTTCCATATAGGTTATTGCAAGTACTGTCATACTGAAGCCTAAGGAGAAGGTTCATCTAGGCTTTTCCCTTTGTCAGCTTTTAATAGATCTAATTGCCTAATTATCTGCTCCAGTGCAATGGTGGAGTGTTGTAGCGTTTCTCCTCTCCCCCAGGGAATGTGCACAGTCTCTGGGAAGTTGCCATCTGCTTCCATTTAGAATACTGGTGAAACACTCATTTAAGCACTGAGGGTTGCCAACTTCATCTGTCACTAGGCTTCGTTCAGAAAGGATTGACTGTTTTATTATTCTGATTCCTGTTAGATGTTGCGGAGAACATCCTGGTAGGAAGACCAGTTTATCATCAGAAATGAAAAGATATATTTGTTACTGAGAATGACCATGATACTGACAACCTCACTGCAGGTAGAAAGAAGCTAAAGTCAGACATTTAAAAAATATTATCTTCACTTTGCTGACCTGGTTTGATCAGTTTATGAAATGCATTTTCTGAAATGTTTCAATGATCATGCACAACAGACACTGAAAACCAACAGCAATTCCTGGAAAGCAGGCATTTCTGGTCTATTTACAGTGTGTAGTTCAATTCCGTGCAGTAGCTCACCTCAGTTACTGCTTGTAAAATGTAGAGGAACTTGAGTGCTCTAACAGCCTGTATTGGGTTTGCATGGCAAGGTTTTGGTAGCAGGGGGCTACAGGGGTGGCTTCTGTGAGAAGCTGCTAGAAGCGTCCCTGGTGTCTGACAGACCCAATGCCACCTGGCTCCAAGATAGACCCACTGCTGGCCAAGGCCGAGGCAATCGGCGCCTTTGTGAAGACCATGGTGAGGCAGGCTGTCCCCCTGCAGCCCATGGAGGAAGGATGAGGGGGTGTAGAGATTCCACCTGCAGCCCATGGAGGACCCCACGCTGGAGCAGGTGGAGGCACCTGAAGGAGGCTGTGACCCCGTGGGAATCCCATGGCTGGAGCAAGCTCCTGGCAGGACTTGTAGACCCATGGAGAGAGGAGCTCAAGCTGGAGCAGGTTTGCTGGCAGGACTTGTGACCCCGTGTGGGACCCAGGCTGGAGCAGTCTGGTCCTGAAGGTCTGCACCCCGTGGGAGAGACCCGCGCTGGAGCAGTTCATGAAGGACTGTAGCCCGTGGGAAGGACTCACATTGGAGAAGTTCATGGAGGACTGTCTGCCGAAGGAGGGACCCCACAGTGGATCAGGGGCAGAGTATGAGGAATCCTCCCCCTGAGGACGAAGGAGTGGCAGAGACAATGTGTG
The DNA here is from genome assembly GCA_013400195.1 of Aramus guarauna. Taxonomy (NCBI): domain Eukaryota; kingdom Metazoa; phylum Chordata; class Aves; order Gruiformes; family Aramidae; genus Aramus; species Aramus guarauna. The sequence continues at coordinate 158,116 of VXBL01007582.1, read as the reverse complement.
ATGAACTGACCACAACCCCCATTCCCCATCCCCCTGTGCTGCTGCGAGGGAGGAGGTTTGAAGCCAGGAGTGAAGTTGAGCCTGGGAAGACGGGAGGGGTAGGGGGAGGTGTTTTAAGATTTGATTTTATTTCTCATTGCTCTACTCTGTTTTGCTTGGTAATAAATTAGATTAATTTTTCTTTAAGTTCAGTCTGTTTTGCCCATGATGATAAGTGAGTGATCTCTCCCTGCCCTTATCTTGACACACAAGCATTTTGTTATACTTTTCCTCTCCTGTCTAGTTAAGGATGGACAGTGATAGAGCTGCTCTAGTGAGCACCTGGCCTCCACCAGGCTTAAGCCACCACACAGCCCGTATGATTTGATGGTTATTACATGGGGTAACTGAAACTAGTGTTAGTGTAACCTGCTTGTAACTTCTCCAAGAGATTTCACTTCCATTGTCTTGGTCTGGGTAACTTGCAGACATGGAACTGTTGTAGACATAATATATTTTCTAAAACTTTAGCAGTAGAAATAATGAGAAAAATTTTCTCTGAAGACCTATCTGCCCATGCAATCAGATAATCAGAATAAATGCAGGTACTGGTTGAAATTTTTCAAGTGTTCTCCACAGTGGATTTGGAGACTAGTGAAATATCAAGCCCTGCACGATCTAGCAATTTTGTAACAGAGACATATAACAACTGGTAACATTTACAGTAAAATTGAGCAATCTTTGACCAAATAGGTAGTTCTAGTAAAGAAAAGCTTGCATGAATTCAGATCATATTTATAACCTAGCGATCTGTAAGATCAGTCTGATCTAGCCAAGTTTTTAGGCCGTTTAAGCAGCTTTTCCAACATAAATTCTAATTGCCAATTTCCCCTCTCAGTATTAATTTTTTGAAACAATCGTAATCCTGACCTCTGCATCTCACTGGGATGCTTCCCTAACCAATGTCAAGGCAGAGCCTCAAACTTTGTCTTTTTCAAGACATGACTTCTCTGGGCACATTCTACATGGCCGAACGGTCTACCCATAGCCTCTGCAGACCTGAGCTAAATTCGAGAAGTGCCATGCTACTTTGTTTAGCTAGGGATATGTTTGTGAAGTGAGCTCTAAAATGCGGTGTGAAATACTGTCTTAATTTTATATATGCTTAGATACCAAGGTAATGGACATAACAGACATTACATTTACAAAAAAAATTGATCATCTTGATATATTATATGTTCTTTCACACATCTTCACTAAAAGTGAAAATAAAACCTGATACAAGAAAGCAATTTCAATGCTTAGAGGGCATTATTTTATACTAGCTTACAATAAGAGTACCATGCCAGTAGATTAGTTTTATTTTAGTTATTTCCAAAACTTATGCGGAAGTGATTAATTATATAATCATTTTACTGCAGCACCAAACTCCTCTACTATGAAATAATTTAGGTTGTTAATTTTTCCCCTGAAGACACATTAATATCATTGTTGAAACCATAGAGTCTGTATCTTTATTACACCACAGCGTGTCTCTCTTTACTAAGATTAAAACTGTAAAATAATTACTAATTGTAATCACTTTGAAATTGGTGTCCTACTGCTATATGCAGTGTTCTCATAAAAGAATTTAACTAGTGAGTTTTTAAATTTATATTCAGAAAGCAGTAAAGAATCCTCACCAAAAGGGGAGAAGTTTCCATCATGAAGCAGGAGTTGATGTTTTGATTGTGTACCATTGTCATGTCGGGTTTTTTTCAAATCTTGATGAAGATGATTTGCATAGTTAAAGACTATTGGAATAGAAAGATGGGGAGGGGATGGAAAAATTAGTTAATTAAAGCAAATTATATATTAAAAGAAACACCCCCCACAAATGCTCTGAAATGAAACTACATTGTTAAATATTTAAATCCTCTTCTTGCCCTACACCCCCAAAACATCTGAACCATAACTAATAATATATAAAGCAATTTTAAGTTATTTTTTCCTTTAAATCAACATTTACACATTTTTCTAGGCTCTTCTTTTTAGATACTTGCGTTCCATATTTGTAAATAAGCACACTCAAAGAAAGAAGAGTCTAATATAACTTTGTCCTACTCTGAAATGAAACTATGATTACACTCAGATCTGTAGATTTCCCCATCCATGGCTTCATTTTCATATCCTGATTTCCCTGTAGGTCACAATTCCCTCAGATTTGACAGTTTCTTGTTTGCAAATACTCTAACAATTACTTATATTGTTCACTAACTTTCTGGTCTCAGTTCTGCCTTGCAGTTTACAGGCATGGGTTTACCACAGCAACAATGGGGTTGTGTGGCTACCTCCATCACAGCTGCATCTCCTTCAGCTCTATACAGATTAGTATACTTTATGAGATTAACTGTAATGATTTAAACATTTCAATTTTTACAAAAGGTAAGGGTTTTTTTTCAGTTGTCATTGTTTCCTTGTAGGAGATTTTGGTTCAAAATCTGCATATTTCATTTTATTCTCAGAGTATTTTGATGGGAAAAATACACATTTTTGTACTTTGTGGTTATTGCTACTTTTTGTCACATCCTACACATTCTACCTACATTGTGTATTTTTCATTGAAGAACCAGTTTCAAAAGCTGTACCAGTACATCAGTAAAGTATTCTTGCTATCACTACCAAAACTGAAAGTACTGCTGTCATCTAGTCCTAATATTCCAAAGCCTAAAGACTTAGAAATCCTCTACATTGTCAACTATTTCCCCAATCTAAGCAACTTGATAGCTGACTTCTGTCTAATTCAAGTAGGCTCCAGAAGCTTCTCACAGCAGCACTTAGGGCTCCAATTCAATATCTCACTAAATTGCCTATCATATTTAGGCAGGATCAGATCTTCACCCAGTGAATCTTGGCATCTTCATTTTGAATTCACGGCCATTGTGGTGGCAGGTACTTTTGCCCTTTGTAAGAGTAAATGGATAAAATTCAGAAATAGCTCTAAGGTCAGGGTCAAGTCACTCACCTTCCCAAACAATTCCTTTACCAAGAGTCAGTAATATCATTCTCTGTCACTTCCTGAATCCATTAATAACTTTTTCTTCTAAACAGTGTCAGGGGTTAAACAGGAGGGGTTGAGAGTTTCTTCTTTCTTCTTTCACTGTTTCCAGTCCAGTCTGCTATGGCCTGATGTTTAAAGAAGCTCTCCTGGGAGATACGAAATGTGGTTTGCATCCAGGTGTCCTATTTATGAGGGAAGCGTGCTATCTGCTGAGACTTCTGAGTTCCTCAGAGGGATTAGTGTCATCTTATGGTAGCGTAGCTAAGGTGATAACTGGTACAGCAGGGTGGGAATTGAGTCAATTTTAATGAGTTCATAGCTCAATGCACAAGTCTATGTAAAATTATCTTGTTGCAAACTTGGCAACACCACTCATTTCATGAATCACTCTGGTGTTGCTGCTATTTTTTGATGCATCCTTCACTTTAAATCTTTCTTTTGGAAATACACGTCATGTTTTTTCCCTCAGTTTGAAGTTCCATTACCCCAATTTGTTTTTAAGAATTTGAAAGAATTGATCAGTCAATTGAAAATAAATAAGTATTCTTGAAGGGCTTTCTGTAATAACTGCACTGTTTTCCTCATACCTTACAGGTCTTTTTTTGGTTATTTGTGTATTTATCTTTCTGATTTGTATGTTTCAGAATTGCCATATAGTCAGGAATTCATTGCCATATTCATCAGGAATTTTCTTGGTCAGTGCTTCATACCATCATATTTGGTGGCAAAGCACACATGTCTGAGTGTTTGTGTTTCTTTAGATACTGGGTATCCAAGACATATAGCATCAAGATTTTTGTGACAAATTTGCCTGTTTGTCATTTCATTGAGTTCAAACAAGATAAGCAGCAACCAAGAGTAAGATAAATCACTAAAGCATTCATATCTTCCATGTGTGTGTTCTACTTTTCTGGTAACAGCAGTTCACAGTCACGACATGCAGAAATTTCATAGATTTTAATGGATCTCTGTGTAATAGCACTTGGAGAGTATAACACTGTAGATGAGATTTATTTAACTCATTTTCCATTTGAAAGAAGAATTTTGGCTTATGTAGCTGCTGCATATTTTGTAGAAGTTTCTTATTAAGAAACAGTTTCTTCTTAAAAAAATTCTCATTAAGGTGTAAGAAAAATGATATATTCTTCTAAGTTTGAATTTTGGGAATCACATGATTGCCATTAAATCTTGTAAAAGGGTGCAGTAATTTAGAAAAGACCTCAACATGGCAAAAGAAGAAATCAGTATTTAGCAGTGAGCATGTATACTTTAGTTCAAATATATATTGAATTTTGATATTGAATCAAATTATTACCTAATAACTTGTGCTGTCCTATGGCATGCCTTTCAGAAAGTACTCTAATTTTTTACCAGTTTTCTTCAGGTTTTATGATGATGCTAATCACCTACTCTGTAACAAATATGCATCATTATTTGACTTTGTCTAGACATAAACTTCCAAAACCTCATCATCAATATGCCTTACCTTTCCAGTAACCTACTGTTCTAGTGTTTCCATCCTGTGAAAGTAGTTACCTGCTTAGGATGTGCAGAGAGTTTTCAATATTTGGAAGGTTATTTTATTTGAAAAAGAGTGTGGAAAACATATCTAAACATTTTCCAAATAAGAAAAGCTTCAGCTCAAGGGGAAGAGTACACTGATATCATCTCTCATGCTTTATTATTAAGAAGACAAATAGGTTTAAGTCGTTGAGTAAATACCTTGCAGTTAAAGTTTTAGCTCCACTTTTGTGCCCTCTTCACACTCAGTGAACATCATAGAATTATAGAATCTTAAGGTTGGAAAAGACCTCTAAGATCATCCAACCATCTACCCAACACCACCATGTCTACTAAACCATGTCCCGAAGTGCCATGTCTATGTGTTTTTTGAACAGAAAGAGGAAACAGTAGAAAAGATGCTCTGAAGGAAAAAATACAGTAAGATGAAGACCAGAACTTCTTCACTAACATCCTCTGAAGTGCTCATAGGACCAAAGAGAGGAGGAGATTGATCCTCTGAATGGTTGGCAGAGATAGTGTAAGAAGCAGATTCAGCAGGAACTAGAGACACAGGAATAAAGGGTGCCAGTACCGGAGAAAAGGATTTCATTTGAGCCATAATGGAACCAAGGTGCTGTCGTTTACAGTCAAGAAGGTCAAGAGATGGAGTTTAAACTGTAGAACAGGAGAAAGCTGGAAAGCACAGAAGCACAAATATTTTGGGATTATGTTTCTATAACAGATTAAGAAATTAGATTTTGTATCTGTTAGAGGATCTGTTAGATCCAACAACCTGAGACATGTGAGGCTGCTGCAGCTCTGTACCCCCCAGGTCCAGCTAATTAAAAAGCTGAAAAACACACATGTACAACAGGTATATACATATGTATGTATGTATATATATATATATGGCTGGCCACATAGCTCACACCCACACAGAGTACTCACATGAATGCAGACAACACCAGCAGCTTCATCCTACTTCGCTCACTGGCTGAGTACATGGCCATGTAGTGATAGGAGAAGGGGTAATGATTTTAAACTGAAAGGGGGTAGATTTCAGTTAGATAGTAGGAAAAAAAATNTTTTTTTTTTTTCAATTTTATTTTGTTTCATATTGATTTAATTTCAGGGGTAACACATAGATAGGCATCACATGAATCCCCCAAAATGTGTCCCTGTTAATCATTAAAAAAATACTATGACTAACAAGAATGACTTTGTCAGTTTGCAACTGAAAATATCTTGAAACTGATTTAAAACTTGTAATATTACAAGTTATTTTGCACACTGCAAGATTTTTTTCCTTCAAGAAAAAATCTTTAGAATTTATCAGGTTCAATGAATTTATTGAGTTTGAAAAGTGTAAGTGATTCAGCAACATATCCTTCCCACATCCCCTTGGTCAGAGCACAGAATTCCCTTTCATTTGAAGGAATACTGTGCTTTGGAGATCGATATGCTGTGCTGCTAAAACGATGTCACAATAGTCTACAGAGAGGGCTGGTTGTTTCACACATCTGATAGAGCTAGAGTCACCAATTTGTTCACCCTCTCTGGGGTTTATAAGCAGATCCACAGCAGGCTCTCAGTTCTCTTATTCCAGACTTTAATCCAGTATTACTCCAGGTCTAAAAATAAGCAACACTGAAGATGTTAATCTGAACCTGACTATTACAGATAGCTGGTGTGTTCAAGGAGAAAATTTTAACTGATTCACATCATGTAAATCAGAAGCCTTAAACAGCCCCAGAGAGCCTTTGGACTCTTTGATCTGCCTTGAAGGAAACTAAGCATCACCCTTCTTGGCATCTAAAGGTTTAAAGCAAGTATTTGTAGCATAATAGATCCACATTGGTAGTAGACACAACCATGTAAAGTTATAAATCAAGTGGAAAAAAGGAAAAGTTTAAAAATAATAATAAAAAAGAACTTAAATGAATTAATTATGATGTGACTGAGAGGTCAAGTTAGACTTCTGCATTTTTTTTCATAGGCTATTTGCCTATAGCAGGAAAGGCAATTTAATGTCTTTGTTATTAAATTATCACTCTAAAATTACAATAGTGCATGTCACCTGCTATACATGACTAGATTACAAAGTAATTATATTTTAGTACAATTTTCCATTAAATATTGCTTTTCAGTCATAATACTGATTAACAGTAACCTGTTTGTTATATTTTTGTGCCAAAAATGAAACATAAAAATGTGCTTCAAAATTTCTTCTAAACATATAATTAGAAAATAAGAATATAACTTTCTACAATCCCCTCAAATGATAGATTTGCTGGACAGAAAACTTTTCTTTACACCAGATTCTGAGCTGGTTTTAATGAAGTTTACTAAAACAATTCAATATAGGACCTCCATTAGTTTAACAGGCTGTTATGAAAAGCTTAATGTTTAGCTTAAAATTGATAGTTTTTTCTATTTTATTATATTATAGAAAACTTTACACCTTTCTCAACAGCACTGAACAATCCGTCCTCACTTGTGTCTCAACAGAAATATTTTAAATAGTTTTTTTCTCCACTTAATCTAAATTTCCTCCATCTTACCAATGTCCTTCTTGCAATTTAATGTCAGACTTGCACGCCCACAGAAATGATCTAGCCAGGGTCACACAGAAACCATTATGTTGTTTGATCCAGAGCATGATGCTGGATCCACTGGTATGCATTGATTAATATCAGTTCCTTCTCCTTCCAATATGTCTCAGCTTCACTTTGGGAATTGGGAAAAAAAAAAAAGGACAGAGACATTAACTCCTAGACACACAATTCTAGCAGAAGATGCTAGGTCCTAAAGCCAGCATAGTATTTGAAAAGAGAGCAAAGAAACAGTAATCATCTTTGTGTTTACAGGAAAACATACCAGTCTGCAAGATATTTAATTATTCACTTGAGGTCAATGTAAGTTGAGGACAGCTCTTTGAAGGACTTGGTTTATTGCAAGAAACAGCAAATATAATAGTAAAATTAACTATCACTCAGATAAAAAAAATATGACATGAAAGAAACATCAGTTAGGATACCACATCCACAGTGGGTGTCTTATGAAGTTTTCATGGGCTATTATGAATCTTATTGGATTGTGCATGGATATTTCCTTGACTTTCATTAGTTTAATAGACAAGTCAAAATTGTTCCAATATTATACATCTTGCCTAATGCTTCTGAGACCCCCATCTGAGATGTCCACAGATGCAGTAGTGTTCGAATACTATTGCCCCGTGTGGATTTGTAGATACCCTAAGAATGTAAGTTATTTGAAATATTCCAGAAGTTATTAATGTGACTGCTAGCTATTCATAGTCTACAAATCTCTATGGTGCTTATTCTTACAAGTCAGATTTTACAGACCACATGAATGAGACCTGAAGATTCGCTTAAGACAATATAGGAATGTCTCCTGTCTTCATATATTTTCAGGATGGGTTCATTTCTAGCAGATGCCCTTCTGATAGTAATGAGCTACCAGATATTAGTATAAATTTTTAAGAGAGAGATACCAGTGTCTTATCTGTGTATGTGTGTGTATGCATGTTTACTCCTCTGAATTTTGTGCTATATTTTAATGGAATGAAAGCAATTAAGAAGTTTTTAAAGACCAACAGGAAGAAATGTTGCTGTGTTAAGTAAGAAATAGAGTCCAAACAAAGAAGTAATTTTTGAAAATGCAGTTTATAGCATAGTGTGTTGGGGTTTTGTTGTTGGTGGTGGTTTTGTTTGTTTGTTTGTTTGTTTTCTCTTCTGGAAACAGATTCCTGATACTGCTACAATAACAACTAATGAACTTTTTTTAAATAGTAGCATTTCTGGGTGTAGTGTAAATAAGCAAGGTTTTAATTTAAAAAATGAGTTTTGAAAGTTAGAAAAATGACATATTTTTATAAAATTTATCTCACTGAAAAAGTAATGATTTATTTTGCTTTAAATTCTGTTGTACAGCATTGCCTTTTCGTTTATCATAATGCAGACTACTTTAATTTGATTTAGAGAACATTTTTCTAATAAGGAACTATTTTGTAAGAAAATCCAGAGCCACAAGAGATTGGTAGAAGCACACACAAGCAGATATGTCTCTTTCAGTGATCATTAAATATATATATAGAAAAAAAACTACTTAAATATTTATTTTGGTTTTCAAAAGTTCTGGACCTCACCAACCTTTACAAAATCAGAAGACTAGATCCAGCACAAGAGTGAGACACCTAAACATATTTCAAAGAAAAATAAAATAAAATGAAACAAAACAACAGCAACAACCCCCCAACAAAACCCAAAAAACATCAAACATGTTAGGCACAGTGAAGGGATTCTTGATGTTACTGAAGGTTTTTTATTTATATATTTTAAATATAGAAACCTTGCAGACAAAGACTATAAAAGTAATACTTTAAATGTGTTAATTTTAGCAGTTATCCAAGCCACAGTCTTAAAGTCCAGCTGTTAGTTTGGTAGTGACACATAAGGATGGACAACGAATGCCATAGGTATCCTGCTGTCAATACAGATGAGACAGAAATAAGAAAACTAAATTGGGTAAAGGTAGCAGACAGAATCATACTGAAGATCACTTCCAGTACTGAGACATGTTCCCACATCTTTTGACTCCTCCCACAACAATTCGTAATAATGAAAACAGCAACAGCAACAACAAAAACAAAAAATAGAACCAGTCATTTTGTTTTAGAAGAAAATTAAAAGAAATGCAACAGAACTACACTAGTCCCATGAAAAATTAATGCTTTCTGTTGGATGGTAAGGTAGTAGTAATATGTTTCATATGTATCTTTCAAATTTTCTTGATGACAGTTTTACCTCTGCAAGGGCTTCACTAGCATGTCTGTAGTGTTGCATATATATAGTAGATGTGTGTAGATATACATGAAGTAGACATAAACATACATACATCAAGTGTTTTCAAAACAACACTGTTGAATATCTCTGAAAATTTTGTTTAATTTCTTGTCTAATTTTAGTATGGTTTAATTAGATTTTTTTTAAAGAAATGCTTATGTACATATACATACACATATAAAGATAAATTGAAAAGAGGTCACCTAAGAGATCTTGTAGTACAAAATTTATTGGTTAAAGTATGTCAGAAGATTCAAGTCATAATTTCACTATGCAAGTTAAGAAGTAGGAAAGGTTTTGGTTTTGACACTTCCCCCATTATATTTTTTCCTTGCAATGGAATAAAAAAGTTTTTATGCAAAAGATACGTGATGATTAAAACTTGCATTATGAATTTAAGCAAGTCTACATTAATCCTAATATTTCCTATAAAGGAATATATTTAAAAAATTAAGCTCCCACCTTTACTTCCATTTAAAGTGGACTTTAGTCACAATGCAGCCTGAGTATCCAAGACTGGCATTCCCTGGTCCTTTGTTTAAGTCAGAATCAAGCCATCAATTACCCATAATTCCACACTTTATGGAGTTGGAATTTATGATGACAGACATAATTGTTACTGAGCTTAGGCAATTTTCAGACTTTTGAGGAACAAGGTTTTGCTTTCAATTTACTAATGTTCATCATGTATAGCAATAATGAGTGTTGGCACTAGGGAAAAGGAGGAAAAAAATTCCAGACAACTTTTCCAGGACTGATTAGATACAGAGATTTAAGTATCTATCTTGTCCTGAGCAAACAAGCAGGTAAAGCTTCTACACCCTTCACCTCATAACAATCATGTTATGAGGTGCCTATGTTTCTGATGCTAAGGGTATGCACCTTGGGGAATATTTCAGAGGCTTTATTTATAGTGCAGCTCTTTCAAAGAAAAAATTGAAATTTCACTTATTATTTCTCTGGCTTGCCCACAGGATGTTTTATATACATTGGGCACTTGTTCCTTACTACTATCCCTGAGAATAAATTTGTCCATCTCCCAAGGTTGTATTCCTTTACTGATCAATAATCAATCATAACTGTTTATTACCTTGGATCCTCTGTTATTGTCTCATTCCAGCACGTTCAAGAAAGTTGTTATTATATTGTGCTTTTAGTTCTGGGTGCTGCCATTTCACCATCCAGTACTCTGTATCGTTTCAGCAAAACTATGATTCACACATTTCAGGTACTATTTTGAGTGTTCTAGTCTAAAAATGACTGTGATTCAAGACAAAATGTAAAAAAACCCCAAACCTCAAAGTTCTCACAATATCATCAAATCAGGAAAAAACTGCCCCAGACTTACTGAAAATGAGAAGGCCGGGGGAGGGGAAGGAGGAGGCAGTGTGTGAATAAAACAGGTTACAATGTGATAAGTGTTATTTGGACTAGATCAGCCAATGGTGTTCATTGACTTATAGATTTTTTGAAAAGGAAAAATAAAGGTCTTTACCACACCTTGAAAAATGCATGCCTATTTTAAAAGACAGATGTGTGGAGTTTTTTGTACCTGAAGTGACAGAAAAAGAAATTCTGTCTCTTGTCAGTCATTTTTCTGAACAGTGACCTGTACAAGGCATCTTTTTCTGTAAGACATCTAACTGCTAGGCCTGAAGAACTTCACAGTTATAGAAAGCTGTTGTTATTTTCTGAAAAAGACATGGTGACAGCCACACTAAAAGAAAAACTTGATCACTTAGGTCCAGCCTTCCTTTAGACAAAATAATTGTGCTATTGAAATATTTGAAAATATTGAAATATCATAATACTGAAATATTTCAGAATACATTTATTCCTGGAATCAAGAGTGGCTGCTGCTTTGCCTCAGAGCTAGATAGTCTGATATTGTTCTTCTCACTGGATTATTTATACATACAAAATACGAGCTAAATCAAAGCTGTTGCAATCTTTTTTGTTTTGTCTTGTCACCCCCTACCAATTTTACTACACACAGAGGAGAAATTCAGACATAGATTATGTGGTTTCCTACAACAAAATAGCATAGTCATAGGATAAAGGAGTACAAGTGCATGTTCAATGATGTGAACATGCTGGGTTGGTGTACACATAGCAGCTGCTGGAAAGGTAAAAAAACTGACTTCTTCCAGCCACTTGGCTACTGTTTTCTGAGGCTGTTAGGCTCCATTCACATGGTCCTGTGCAATCAAAGATGCAGATAACAATTTGTAATAAACCCATAAATAACTACCAGTGTTGGTTTGGTACAATTTTATTTCATATTTTATTTAATTGATTGTAGAAACCCATTAGACTTTTTTATACACCAGATAGTTGCAACCTGCTAAAGAGGCTGTTGATGATAAAGTAGGTCATATATGAAACAGCATTAGGAAGTTTTCATACATAGCTTGACTCAATAAACAAAATTAATTTATAAACCATTCTTAGTCATAAACACTTTATAAAATTTTCTTTGTTGAAATTTGCATATTTTAGATAGCCAGGAGACTAAGTTAAAAGGGAACAATAAGCAGAGGCAAAGGCATTACAGGCACAAAATAAACATGGGAAATATGACTACAATAAATTTTGGAACTCTGTTTCTTGACCAGGTGCATAGCATGTCTCCTGCTGAAGTTGCAGAAACAAGGCATTCTAAATTCTGTGAAATACCTCTTACCTCAAATGACAGACCTCTCACAGAATCACAGACTGGTAGGGGTTGGAAGGAACCTCTGGAGATTGTCTAGTCCAACCCTCCTGCCAGAGCAGGTTCACCTAGAGTATGTTGCTCAGGATTCCATACAGGGGGGGTTTGAATATCTCCTGAGAAGGAGACTCCACAACCTCTCTGGGCAACCTGTTCCAGTGCTCCATCATCCTTGGAATGAAGAAGTTTTTCCTCATGTTCAGATGGAACTTCCTGTGTTCCAGTTTGTGCCTGTTGTCCCTTGTCCTATTGTTGGGCACCACTTAAGAGTCTGGCCCCTTCCTCTTGACATTCACCCTTTGGATATTTATAAGTATTGATCAGATCCCCTCTCTTCTCCAGGCTAAACAGACCAGGCTCTCTCAGCCTTTCCTTATACGAGAGATGCTGAAGTCCCCTAATCATCCTTGCAGCCGTCCCCTGGACTCAGTCCAGTAGTTATTTTTCTTTCTTGAACTGGGCATCCCAGAACTGGACACAATATTCCAGGTGTGTCCTCAAAAGGGCAGAGTAGAGGGGGAGGATAATCTGCTTTGACCTGCTGGCCACGCTCTTATTAATGCACACCTGGATACGATTGGCCTTTCAGGCCATAAGGGCACATTTCTGATTCATGGTTAACTTCTTGTCCACCAGGACTCCCAGGTCCTTCTCTGCAGTGCTGCTTCCCAGTAGGTCAACCCCTAACCTGTACTGATGCTTGGGGTTATTCCTCCCTAGGTTCAGGACCATACACTTGCCCATGTTGAACTTCATTACCTTCCTCTCCACCCAACTCTCTAGCCTGTCTAGATTTTACTGAATGGCAGCACAGCCTTCTTATGTATCAGCCATTCTTCCAAGTTTTGTGACACCAGCAAACTTGCTGAGGGTACACTCTGTCCCCTCATCCAGGTCATTGATGAATATGTTGAATAAGACCGGATCCAGTACTTACCCCTGGGGCACACGACAGGCCTCCAACTGCACCACTTATCACAAACCCTCTGAGCTCTGCCATTCAGCCAGTTCTCAATCCACCTTACTGTCAACTCATCTAAACCAAACGTCCTAAGCTTATATATGAGGACATTATGGAAGACAGCGTCAAAAGCCTTACTGAAGTCAAGGCGGACACCTGCTCTCCCCTCATCCACACAGCCCGTCATGCCATCATAGAAGGCTATCAGATTTGTTCAGAATGATTTCATCTTGGTGACTCCATTTTGATGACTCCCAATAACCTTCTTTTCCTCCACATGCTTAGAGATGTCTGATAGTCTGGATCAGCTCAAACTGTCAGGTGAAAGAGTAGCCCCCGAAACTCAATTTATATCTTAAGTTCAATATCCAAATATGTGACATTGCCAGCCTCACACTAAATTATTTCCAAATTCCTGCTACCTTGTTTCAGTCAAAGGACTATGATCAATACTCATTGTAAAACTAAATTGGAGACACATGGATCTGACGGATGGACCACTCAGTCAACAAGGAATTGGACAAATGATTGCACTCAAAGTGTTACTATCAATGGCTTGATGNTCAAAGAGTTGCTATCAATGGCTTGATGTCCAAGTGCAGACCAGTGACGAGTGGCATTTCTCAGTGGTTGGTATTTTGAACAGTGCTGGTTAACATCTGTCAGTGACACAGACAGTGGGATTGAGTGCACTCTCAGAAAGTTTGCTAATAACACCAAGCTGTGTTGTGGCATTGTCATGCTGGAGGGAAGGGACAACATGAGAGACAGGCCCATGCGAATCGTATGAATATCAACAAGGCCAAGTGCAAGGTCCAGCGTGTGGGTTGATGCAATCCCAAGCACAACTGCAGGCTGGGCGGAGAATAGATTGAGAGCAGCCAGGTGGAGAAGGACTTGGGGGTATTGATTGAAAAGCTCAACATGACCCGGTAATGTGTGCTTGCAGCCCAGAAAGCCAACCATGTCCTGGGTTTCATCAAAAGAAGTGTGACCAGAAGGTAAAGGAGGTGATTCTGCCCCTCTACTCCGTGCTCGTGAGACCCCACTTGGAGTACTGCGTCCAGCTCTGGGGGCCCCAGTACAAGAAAGACATGGACCTGTTGGAGCAAGTCAGAGGAGGACCATGAAGAAGATCAGAGGGCTGGAGCACCTCTCCTATGAAGACAGGCTGAGAGAGTTGGGGTTGTTCAGCCTGGAGAAGAGAAGGCTCTGGGGAGATCTAATTGCAGACTTCCAGTACCTAAAGGGGGCCTACAAGAAATCTGGAGAGGGACTATTTACAAGGGCATGTAGTGATAAAACAAGAGGCAATGGCTTTAAGCTGAAGGACAGGAGATTTAGATCAGATATTAGGAAGAAATTCTTTACTGTGAGGGTGGTGAGGAACTGCAACAGATTGCCCAGAGAAGTTGTGGATGTCCCCTCCCTGGAAGTGTTCAAGGCCAGATTGGATGAGGCTTTGGGCTACCTGGTCTAGTGGAGGGTGTCCCTACCCATGGGAGAGATGCTGAGGTCTCTTCCCAAACCATTCTGTGATTCTATGAAAAAGGAATATTTATAACTAAATATTTAAGTTAATAACGTTACTTACCTTTATAGAAGATAAGAATATATTACTATAAAAATGAGTGTCATAAAGGCCAATGAATTATTTCATGAAAAGATTTCTCAGATACACCAGGATAAGCATTATTCAAGCTGTTCTGCTTATAAAGTCTGTGGAGATCTTATTTAACATTTTATTTTAGTGGAAGTACAAGTTAATTAACATATCAACATCCTACTGCAGACTGGGATTTTCTGTGATATTTAATACAAATCTCATACTTGAACTTTTCTAATTATTTTAATTAGCTTTGCCTTTTGTCCCACTTCATCTGACAGAGAGCGGAAGATGTTAAAAACAGTCTAACATCTGTACTTTATATTATGAATGTAAATTACAGTGAAAATCCTGATTTGCTATTATTCCTATTAGAAATAGTAGTTCTGAGACTGAACCAAAAAGGTGGATGAAGAATTGTCATAGATTCATAGAATCATGGGATGGTTTGAATTGGAAGGGACCTCAAAGATCATCTAGTTCCAACTCCCCTGCCCCCTGGGCAGGGACACCCTCCACTATTGGAGGGAGGGAATTACAGAACTACAGAAGGATTTTCATTGGAATTTGTATTTATGCTGATTAAAAGTAGGAATAAGCAATGGACTGCAAGATGCAAGTTCTCCAAGATGCCGGACATAATTTTGAAATGTAAAATGATCTTTCATACTATTCCACCAAATCGTAGCCATTAAAGTAATGGACTGGTGGGCCAATATCCCAAGCAGTGGAAACATGCCAGAAAACAATCAACAAAGAAGTAGTAGATAAAATGAATGGTCTTTGGAAAGGAAGATGGAAAGGCAATGAAGATCAATTGTCCATGAGGAAAATTCAGAAAGTATAAAAACAAGTCTTCTGATAAGACTTCTGTTTGCACCAATGCTAAAACTATCTGCTAGTTAGGACAACTAACTGAGGCTATGTGAAAGTACCAGCATGTGGTCTAAGGTTCCCTTTCTGTAGGGAGAAAAAATTCTGTATTTCTTCAAATGAATAGTCTCTGCAGACTCCAGAGACAGTTCTGAAGACCAAGTTTGTTTTGACAAAAAAAAACCTGAAGACTGACATAAGCAGAACTATCAAAACACAGAAGACAAAATATTAAAATATAATATAGACAGTGTATGAAAATATCCACTTCTATTTTTCCAACTCCTTTTCAGGTGCTGCACACTTTCAGAGTTGGAGATATCTTTATACATATGTAAGAGTTCATACTATGAATAGGCTCATATATTCTGAATTCTGCCTTCAGACAATACAGGTTCTGCTTCATAGGACAGTAAGAGTTAGCAATCTGATCTACTTGAAGATGTCCCTGCTCATTGCAGGTGGGTTGGACTAGATGACCTTTAAAGGTCCCTTCCAACACAAACTATTCTATGATTCTACAATTCTAAGAAGGTAAACAAACAAGAAAGGAATATGAAAGAAGGACCAGAGACTGATGAAACTGCATATTTTGGGAATATATCTGTTGATCATCCTGTCTCCTGGCACACTCTCAGAGAAAATAAAAGGAAGAAGGAGGAAGGAACTAAATATTGGGTTCTTTCTTTATTTAGATCTTATAAATGTTTATTAATGATAATGATCCTTGTTTAACAGTATTTTGCATTTAGTGTGAGTCTTCTGGCCCTTCGCACATTGAGAGATGTGAGATGTGGACATCACCCTCTCTATTATCGAGGGCAATAAATAAGTAGGGACAAAAGGTTACGACAACCCTGTTATCATTACAAATGGTTATTCTCTGTACTTCAGACTTGAACTTTAGTCTGCTCAGCCTTTCCCTGATGCTATTTGTTTTACTGTAGCTCATACATTTTTGCTCATGTATAATTTTCCATAGATGTTAAGAAATCTACACAGTGTAAAAATAACCAAAAACAAAAAAACAAGGAGGACATTCCAGGTCACCTATTAGTACTTAATGTAAGTGTTTGAAGGAATTTAAGGGTATTGAAATGGCAAATGGAATTTAAAATATTAAACTATCTATCAGATACAAAGTTTATTTTTTGAGAATGTTTTCAAGAAAATTAATTTAAAAATGTTATGAAAATGACAAACATATGTATATTTATGAAGGAATGCAAGAGTAAGCAAACAATCCAAATCCCTGAAGTAAGTAATTTTTTATTTTTTTTTTAAATCACTACCACATATGGCAAGACTGCCCTTCTTTATAATAATGAGTGTCAGTTTTGAGGCTGACTATTCTGTAAGTCTTTTATAATTAGTAGTATTTGTTAATCTGTTTCTAATCAACAAAGCATAACCTAATTCTTTCAAAGCTGATCAATATTATATCAAGTATATCTTTATGTCAAACTGTTAAATGACTGTTCTTGAATAAAGGACTATTCAGTAATGATCTTTGTGTCTTCTGAGGGCCATGTGAGCAAATTGTTTATAAACAAATTGCAATCTACAGTATCTTGTCTGAAAAAGGAAAGTCTAGTTTCCTGCTCAATCAGAATCATGTGCTACATTCATCGTTTCAATATCTTACTCTCCCCTAGAGTGCATAACTATTCAACAAAAAATCAGTTTGGCTTTGCACAATAAGAATTCTCTACACTAGTGACAAATGACTGGAACATGCTGTTCTCTGACATACATTCTTACAAATCTAAAATCCCTAATTAATATATATATATATGTGTATGCAAGTTGCTATGTTCTTATTTAGGGAAACAAAAAATATCAGTAGTTAACAATAATCTTGGAAAACAAAGAAAAAACAGAAAATGAAGATAAATTAGATTTGGCTTTCATTACCTCAGTAACATGAGTGACAGATTGAGAACAGCCACAAACAAAAAGGCTTCAGTTTGACAAATATTTCAGAACATAAGATTTAATGCTGGAAATTTTTTTGGTCTGTCATTTACCCTTTTTTTTTAACCATTTAATGATGGAGTCAGAAACTTATGGGAGTTGGCAGAACCTTTTAATAGCAAAAATCTGTCAAGGTATAGATATATATATTTTGTCAGAAAATAAAAAAAATATGCATGCTGGAAAATGATGAAGATGGTGATATAAATGATTTGGGCACAAATTAAAGTTGTGGAGTTTTTTGATGTTTGGTTTGGGGTTTTTTGCCTTTTTTTTTTTTTTTTTTTGGGGGGGGGGGGGTTTTTTTTTTTTTTTTTTTNTCACTGGGAAGTGGATCGAGCCCCTGTATGTTCATTTATTTATTTATTTATTTATCTATATAGCTTTAAAGACCTGAAGTGGCCAGAGTCTTTTATATTCTCACTCAAGGGGCAAAATGGCATTTTTACAAACTGGGAAAGTTCCATAAAGCTTAATTTAACCTTAAATTCCAGTGATAAACTTAAGGTTTCTAACTGACAAATAGGGAAAAATATCCAGGATTCTTCCATGCTAGATGAATGGCAGCTCAGTCCTGAGAGTGTCCTGTATTGATGAATGACACATACTGACATTTCATTCTAGACACTACAGAGAATGTAAGAGGTAACATTTAATTGTTCTGCAGGGTGGAAGTAGGGTGAGGTGGGTCTTCTGTATTTATCTTTTGCATGTAAAGTTAAGATTTCAAAATTTTTACAAAAAACATAACTAAGAAAAAGGTAAGTAAGGGTCCAGACAAATGACATATTTTCACCACAGTTAAAGAATAGTTTTGCCTTTATAAAATATTAGTTTACATTTTGTGTTATGATTTCTTGGCTACAAAAGTGTTTTGGTACAAGGAGGATTGTGAGAAATTAATTGCTACTGAGAATAAAAATACAGGAGAACAATTATGTTAGTTACTGCTGTTGTTATTTCAACATCTTCTGTGATGCCTGCTTTCCAAACTACTAATGTGGGTGGATCCTACTGTGGAGAACTGAGGTTACACATAGGATAATAATAATCTCAAAGAATAATAAGTGATAGAAAAGGCCAATAAAAATGAATGCTGTTTTCAATTTCAGTATGAAATCTTCTGTAAATCAGAGATTAGTTTAATAGAAATTCAAAAGCACTTTTTAGATTGAAAAACCAAGGGGCTGAAGCTGTTTGCACTTATGTAAAGAGGGGGGAGAAAGAGAAGATGGCAATAACTTTAGTAAATGTATTTTAATGCTGTTTTCTCATAATGACAACTAATATATAATGTTTCCCCAGATATATTTTGCATATTTTTCATGTTGTTGTTTTTTTTTTAATCAATACTGAAAAAAAGGAATGCACATTACTATGTACAGATCTCAATGTAAGGATGGCAAGCTTCAAAAGAATAAGAAGCACAACATAACTGAAGTAACAAAGATGCTTCTTCACAAAGATTCTAGATCCAATTTAAGCCTTAATGCTCTTTGGAGGCAGAGCAGAATCTCCCAAGCAGACCTGGAGTTACCACTATTCTGATTTCAGTCTTTTTCTAGCAGCTGAAGAGATGGAACCTCTGATAAGAAGAAGATAATGCAACTGAAAAATGTTTCTTTTCATATGCAATAATTTGGGTTTTAGTTGTTTTGTATAATGTATCTTACTCTTTGTTTTAAGTGTCTTGACACTGACAGCTGCTGATACATACAGTGTGCAGTTACAGCAGCTTCCAGAGCAGCATGTGTTAACAGGCATCTCAGGTACAGACACATCATTGCAAAATGGCTTAGAGAAAATGCGGACTAATTGAACTTTGCTCTCCTTGATGGGTGGCTGGTCAGGCTAATCAAAGCTCACCACACTTGAGAAAAGCCCAGGAAACTGCTCAAGCCCCACGCTTCTCTGCTAAGCATCCAACCATGAAAGGAAAGTAGCTCTGATTTAAGCTAAAGGGAGAGGTCAGTAAGTCATAAACTTCTTCACTCATTCCTCATAACAATAATCATATCAGTTTTCTAACAATATTCAAATCATAAGTCTACTTTTAACTGCAAGCATGACTTATTTTAGCTACCAAAGAGAGCTTTAAAAACATGTTGAGGAATGCTATGCAAATTCCTTCAGTTCATCCTTGACTAGATTTGCCTGAATTTATATCCCAGAAGATTTTGTTTAAAATATCCATAAATAAAACTTGATCTGGTTATTTGTGGGGTTTTGTTTGTCTGTTTGTTTGTTTTAGTTGTTTGTGTTTTGTTTTGGGTTTTTTTGTTGTTGTTGTTTTGGGTTTTGGTTTTTTTTTTTTTCCTGTATCTGCTACGTAATTCTAAGTTAATGCCATGCATATAAGATATAGTGTGACAAAAAGGACCGAAACAACCTTCTCAGAAATTAAAGTTTGTAGAAGTCATGCTTAGGTCTCTCAGCTAATTTCCACAGTCTTCAGTATGAGCTGCTGGACATTTGAGGAGTGGAACAAGCAGACAGGTAAAGAAAAAGACATAGTTCTGACTGAAAGCTGCATGAAATGAAAATAGAGCGTGTTGGCAAAAATTCATTTGGTTTTAGCAAACGAGAACATTATGATGAAAGAAATAGAAGAAAATACTGGACAGCAATGCATAATACTGCAAATTTTCTACCCAGGTCTAAGGAAGTTTTATCTATCTCTCTCTCTCTTTGTCCTTCCTATTATTCAAAGCTTCTTTGAAAATTTATAATAAAACAAAAATTGATTTCAGCTTCCAAAACTTGAAGTTCATTTAGGAGACAATACATTCAAGGTTAATAGATAAGCTAATATGCAACTGTTGTGGTTTAACCTCGGCTGGTAAGTAAGCACCTTAAGCTTTCTCACACCTCCCCTCAACAAGGTGGTGGGGATGAGAATGGAAAAACAAAACCCTCGTGAGTTGACATAAAAACAATTTAATGGGATAAAAAAGAACGAGAAGAGTAATAATGATAGCAACAGCAATGACTACAACTACAATGACAACAAAAACAACAACAAGAATAAGAATAAACAACCAAGTTACACACAAATGCAATTGCTCACCACATGCGGAAGGAAAAGAAAACTTGATGCCCAGTTTGTTTCTGAGCAGCGATTCTGCCTCCCGGCTAGCTTCCTCAGTTATATCCAGAGTATGATGTTCTATAGTAGGGAATATCCCTGTGGCCAGTCTGGTTCAGGTGTCCTAGCTGTGCTCTCCCAGCTTCTGGTGCACCTGGCAGGGTGTGAGAAGTTGAAAAGTCCTTGACTTGTGTAGGCACAACTACCTAGCAACAACTAAAAACATCAGTGTGTTCTCAACATGATTCTCATACGAAGTTGAAAACACAGCACTACACTGGATACTAGAGAGAAAATTAACTCTATCCCAGCTGAAACCAGGACAGCAATACTGCATCGCATTAGTAAAGTTCAGAGCAATACCTTACAACTCCACTACTGAGCAAAAGAAGCATGGTGATGAATGCAATATATTTCTACCCACAAGCAAGTATCTCAATCTTGATATTTTTCATTAATATCTGTTCTTTCCATTTTAGGTAAAAGGGGAGATGAAAGATAAGAAGCAAAAACTAAAGAACTTTTCTGATAGAGATATGAATAATGAAGTCCTAATCAGCAAAATCAGCAGAAAAACCAAATCAGCAGAAAAAAAGACTACGCCAATCAAGCCAATACAGGAATGTCTCTGAGTGGACAATCAGACTCTCAGTCTTGTACCCCAAGCAAAACAAAATGCCGATGTCTCTTCTGCATCAAAGTAAAATATACTGTGGTTATGAACACATGTTTTCTCCCATGATGTCTGTCTTTCACTTCAGCATGTTTTCTGGAATATTATTTTTTAGCAAAAGCAGATGGCAAATTACTGGGCCCACAAGCTACATATATTCTGGCAAATTAAACACGCCTGGACCATCCTCTAGCATTGAAATGGATAGCACAAAATTGCCCATAATCATTCACCCTCCAACACACTGGCTGCACTCAAACTGCCTATTGGAAATGTTTTCTTCCTTGTGCTAACTCTCAAATGTTGGCATGGTTCAAACCTGTGCTATGGACCAATCTAATCATTTTAATAATATAGATGACTGAATTCCTTAAAGAACTCATATTTAACAATTGCTAATGAAATTGGAATATGTAGGTATTTTTATACTTACTATACACCTTTAGATTGACATCGTATTTTGAAAACAGACTGTTTAAAGAGCAGACTTTTTGTTAAGTAACATAGTAAGGGAAAGTCAAAGATTTTTTTTTTTTTTTTAATGCTGAGTTTATACAATGATGTCTGAACATGAACTCTAAAAAATCAAGCCCACACTATTGTTCTCTAGGGTAAATCGTGAATTGATCCAGATATGAAACGTAATAAAGTTATTTACTGAGCAATAAACTTATTCAAAGGACTACAAAGCTGGAGAGAAAATTATTGTCCTAATCTAAGGATCTGTGCATTCTACATCCAAGATACCACGAGTATTGGTTCTAGCTCCTGTTATCCACTTAACTTAAGCAAATGGGCATAAGTTGAAACAAGAGAGGTTCAGACTGTATATAAGGCAAAACTTTTTCACCATGAGGACAGTCAAGCATTAGAACAGGTTGCCCAGAGACATTATGTAGTCTCCATCCTTGGGGGTGATTAAGACTCAAATGGCTAACCTTAGCAATCCGGTCTGACCTCATGCCTGATCCTGCCTTGAGCAGGAGGTTTGATTAGAGACCTCCTGAGGTCTCTTCCATCCTGAATCATTGTATAAGCCTATGATTTTAATAGTTGATAAGATCATTTAAGTTTTAGAAAATAACACTGAAGGTTGAGGGAGGTTATCCTCCCCCTCTACTCTGCCCTGGTGAGGCCACATCTGGAATATTGTGTCCAATTCTGGGCTCCCTAGTGCAAGAAAGAAAAAAGAACAACTGGAGAGAGGCCAGTGGAGGGCTACAAAGAAAATTAGGGGACTGGAGCATCTCTCATATGAGGAAAGGCTGAGAGAGCTAGGTCTGTCTAGTCTGGAGAGAAGACTGACAGTGGATCTTAGCAGTGCTTATAAATACCTGAAGGGTGGATGTCAAGATGATGGGGCCAGGACAAGGGGCAAGGGGCACAAACTGGAACACAGGAAGTTCCACCTGAACATGAGAAAAACTTCACTTTTCTGAGGGTGACAGAGCCCTGGAACAGGCTGCCCAGAGGGATTGTGGGGTCTCCTTCTCTGGAGATGATATTCAAAACCCGCCTGGATGTCTTTCTGTGCAACCTGCTCTAGGTGATCCTGCTCTAGCAGGGGAGGTTGGACTAGAAGATCTCCAGAGGTTCCTTCCAACCCCTACCAATCTGCCATTCTCTGTTTCTGTGATTATAGATTTTATTTATTTATTTAAAGTGATTTCACTTAGTCACACTTTCATAGTCATAAGCACCGAGAAACATATACTTAAGTAGCTTGTTCAGTATTCAGACTCCAAGGTAAATATAACCAAATGATCTGTCTGGCCTTCAGGCACTGTGACATATGTATTCAGGTGGTCTGCACGTTGCATCCTTGCAATGAAATGAAGGACAGATGATGGCATTGATCAAGTTCTCATCTCATCTCCTTGTTTTTTCCTAAACTGATGATTATGTGCTGCGTTTGGATATATCTTTTTTTAAATCTTCAGTACTTTATAGTGTTTAGTCTTCCCATCTGGCGTCATCAACTTCTGTCCTTTGTTTCCCACCTTGCATGTCCTGAGAAGACGCACATAGAGGTGTTTTAATTTTGTTGACCTGTTAGTCTATTTGGCATCCATATATGCCATTATCATGGACTTCTGGTCATTCCTTCTAGTGCTCCTACATCCATATATTCACATTCATTCTCCATTTATAGAATTTTAAAAAGTAATTCAACGTAACCTTATATAAACAGTATTTCTTACTTTTGAGATTCATCAGGTGTATGAACCTTTGACCAGATCTAACAATGATAATTACCAAACTGGAAAAGACTAGAAGAAAAGTATTCAGAAAAGAAAGACAAATAGAACTCAAAAAAAGAAAGTGAGTTCAAAAGGACCAGATGGAAGAATGTTACCTCAACAACGCAAGCCATTTTCACAGCAATGTAAATTCACTTAATCATGGTATGACAAAATGCATTATAATGATGGATAGAGCTGGGAACGTTACTAACTTGGAACTAGAATTTGAAGAAAAAACAAGTTTGATTTGTTCTACATTCTTCTAACAAATAATTCTCAGTAATAATAATGGAAGAAGGGAGTATACACAAAAATGAAAGGTTTCTTGAAAGCAAAAATAAACTGAGATTAATGAGAATGAAATTCTCCTGAGGAGCAGAAAGTCTGGTCAAATTATGCACTGAATAGAAGGATGCTAAAATAATTATAACAAATATACAAACATGCAAACTATACAAGCTTATTACTGAGATTAAAAAAAATAAAAAAATCAAGCAATTATAGCAAGTTTCCTGCAAATTTATCTGAAAAGATAGTGAAACTTTATTATATCTTTCACTTAATGACCTCACTTGAAGTCAGTGAAAGACTTCAGTTGTTTGGATTAGATCAATTCTGCTGGAAAGTTCTTTAGATTTAACAGCTAATAAAAGGGTGAAGGAGTGTCAATTCAGTAATGTATTTAATGTAAAAAAATACATGAAATGACAGTATAAATTCTTATTTTAAAATAGAATGTCTTCATAACTTCAAGATTTAGTTTATGATTCTTTTTACAATTCTGCTAAACTGAGACTTCCATTTAAGCAATAAAATTAAAACAAAAATATGAAAGAGGAAAGAAAAAAAAAAAGAAAAGTTTGCCATTGTATCTGCTAAGAAAAAATAGATCTACAAAGTTCAGCCAAACTTCAGCCAAGTTCAGAGAGACATTTTTTGGCCTACATTTAGGAAACTTGCAGATGATCTACAATAACCTTTGAAATGTCAAAATTTTGCTGTCTTGGCTTTCTGTTTCCTGTGTGGTCAGTTTCTGAATTATGGTTAGATTTTATATCCTTGTATAGGTAAATTGTTCAAATAACAAAGGAGCAATTTTTCTTTCTTTCATTCTTTTTTTTTTTTTTAATCTTACATATACTATGTTCTATGAGACCTTCACATCATATAGATAAAGTGACCAGTAGCAAGAATGTAACTCGGATTTTATTCTTTATCTATACTTGCCTACTAGAGCCTAGGGAGAAGTTTGTAATTTGCTGCTATGAATCACAGCTACAAAATATTCTACTTGTAATTACACTGGAGAAAAGACTGAAGTGAAGCATTTTTCTTTCTTTGGACTACAACTTGGTCTCCCCTTGCTTACATGAAAATTTAGCCTATAATATCACATAGTAACTGATTTCATTTTTAAACAACCCTAAACCCATGAAAAATTCAAATAGTTGACATCTTCTGTCTCAGATGTTGTTTTAAATTACTATAAAATCTGTAATGAATTCCTAGCCTTTATCTTTCTATCTCTTTTAGAAAATATGGATTCTACTGGTACATCTGTTCATGTAGGACAGGGTTTGTGACTCATAAGTTTGTTAGACAAGACAAAATGAATTCTTTTACTTGCTTAAGGTGCACAACGACCACAGTCAAAGAGGAACCATAATTTCTTGCCTGTAGAGAAAAATATCAATTCAAATGTAGTTAGATGAGATCCCTCTTCAATGTACGCTTCGTCATCACAGTTGAATAAGGAGCCAACTTATTTTTCATTCATTATTGAGAATGTTGTAGAATTTAGGGAGGAGATACTTTGTGGGAGTGATAGCAGAATTATTGTTCTTGGTTTCATTTTTTTTTTTTTTTAACTTATATGAGATAAGCTTGTCTCATAGTCTGTCCTAAATCACTTAAATATATTTAACATTTTTTTACACAATCAACCTTATACACTGAATTCATTGGGATGAAACCATTGTTGTATTTTGTTAAATTCAGGGCGAGTTGTTGGTTTTAGGTGCTTTGGGTTTTAGATTTTGGGGTGGTTTTACAATACTTGTAAGAAATAAAGCCTATTAAAGCAAGGACTTGATAACTCTGGGCAGAATAATAAACACCTACATAACTGTCATATCAAGGAAAAGAATATTTTCTTCTCTTTGTTGTCAAAAGGATACCCTTTTACTACCCATTACTTTTATATATAAACAACATGCAGCATAGTGGTGAAGGACAGATTTCAAAATTAGTTGTTTATTTGGCACTTCAGTATATTATTTCCTGTGAACCACTCTTTTAAGATATTAAAAATACAGTACTGTTATAGTGAAATCAAAGTCAAAACTTTTGATGGAATTCCATTTTACAGTCAGCTACATAAGCAGGGCATTTGTTCTTGGGAAACTTGGTAATATGGAGTAATGGTACTTAGAGCTAGCATGTTTATCTTAGTGGCATAGATATGGGCCATGTTTTCGCACTGTCTGCTTGCCTTGCTCCCTGTTTCTTTCTATGGCCCTTGTTCCTTAATCCTCCCTGTGTATACTTGCTCATTTGCCCTTGGATGCCCCCTGGAGTGAGCCAAATATTTCCGTCCAAAACAAAATCATGTCAGATTTAACAGAATAGCTGCTCCATAGTCTGTCTCAAACACGCATTATGAATGTGTCATGCATGAATTCTTCCACCTGGCATAGTTATCTGTTACTGTCTGAATGGGACTTGCACCTTCAAATATGTCAATATGCCCTGATGCTGTGCTCCAAGGCAACACATGCTGCTAGTGCTCTCTGATCAAAGGCATCACTCTTTCATTGTATTAGGTGCTTTGAATTGTAAAAAAACCCTGAAACAAAACAAAAAAACCAAACCACATGAAAAGGATGTCTCAGAAAAAAATCAAATGCCACTGGCTCTGTATTAGCCACCAGTCCACTCCTGACAGGGCTAGAAGGAAAATATAAACCAATATCTGCAGCTGGCTACACAGACAGCTCCTTTTCCCAGAATGCTTTCCCTGTATTGGAAAATAGCCACAGGCTTCCAATCATATAGTTATGCTTAAGATCTTCCTAACACAAACATTAGGAAATATCTCTTCCTGCAAAATAGGAGTTGTGATTTTATTGTTTCTAAAAACAAAGAGAGAAAAGGGGCTTATCTTTTACATCTGAACCTAGTTGTGAAGGACTTTGCTTTGCATTTAATTTTGTTCTGTCTGAGAAGAGTCTAATAAATCTCTTCCACCTTCCAGAAGAGCTCCCTACCCGTCAAGATATATGTATTAGGCTAGGTGATGTCATCCTTCTCATGTTGGCTCTAGACAAAAACACCAACTCTGAAAAACACTAATTGTATGTAATATCTCATAGCTGATATGTCATTATGACATACATTTTAAGAGGGAAGGTGGTCATAAACACTTCAGATTTGTATTCTGATCAAAATAAGTGTCATGCATATATTGTTAAAACTAAAATATAAAAATCTTTTTGCCTACTCATTTTAAAATCTGATTCTAACTGTTCATATATTTCCAAGCAAATTTTGTGGAGTATGCTAACAGTAAGCAGAAAAATCTCTTTAAAAAAAAAATAAAATATTTAAATAGTTTAAGATTTCTGTGTAGGAGACATGTAAACACAATGTGGATATGAGAGAGGAAAAAGGGGTGAAATGCCGAATTATGAGAGTTTTTTTCAGAAGCTTTATTAGTACATGAGGCAGGAAAGGGGGGGCTGTCTCTTCCAAGCCCCCTAGTACCTCTATTCCTTAAAATGATAGATGTGAAAAGTCCTGAGAGTTTTTTTCACCAGAGATGCCTCTGCTGCTGGAAGCTCTTCTGTATGACTTCTATAGTGTGGCTGCTCTCTATACGTAGCAGCAGACGATTAAGATATCTGATACCGGCAAGTTGTTCTGAGATGTGGGTGTAAGATAACATTCACGTACAAAGGTTAAACTACTCACTCTGTCACTGATGCTGCTGCGGTTACAAATTTTCATGCCTTGTCTGAAGATGAACATCATAGCAAGGTTATAATTGGATACAGTTTATCTTTTCCAAAAGACAAACATATACAAGCAGCACTGTAACTACTGCATTTTATATCAGCTCTTTCATGCTGAACAAGCACATTTAAAAGCACCTGCAGGCTCACTGCTGGTTTTCCTCCCTGTAACAGTACACAGTACAATAGACTGTAGCTTAGGCAGGACTCTGAGTCATTGTACACCCAGCAAAACCTGCATTTAATTCCATAATACTCAATAATAAAACAGATGAATCATGTACAAAGGCTTCCTCAACAGTATTATCTCATTCAATGAGTGCTAGGTTTCTCCAGAGTCTCTTAACCTCATTTAAAGATCCTACTGCTACAGGATTTTCATGGTTTCAGTTCTGTGAAGATACTTATTTTAATCACCTGAAGGAAGTATGACTAAACTTCTAAGAGCAGTTTTCTCCCTATGCCAAAAAAATCTTATTTAAAAAAGAAAAAGTACCTCAGAAATTTGAAACTTTGGAAAAAAAAAAATTCTAAATGCTTCAGATGAACAAAATGTTGCCCAGAAGGAACAAAGTCATGAATAAATAAATAAATAAATAGAGTTGACACACTGGAGGGAAGGGATGCCACCCAAAGGGACCTTGGCAGGCTTGAGACATAGGCCCATGTGAACCACATTAAGTTCAACAAGGCCAAGTGCAAGGTCCTGCACGTGGGTTGGTACAATCTCAACTACAGCTCCAGGCTGGGCAGAGAGTTGACTGAAAGAAGCCCTGAGGAGAAGGACATGGAGATGTTGGTGGATGAGAAGCTTAACATGAGCTGACAGTGAGTGCTTGTGGTCCAGAAAGCCAAACGTATCCTGGGCTGCATCAAAAGCAGTGTGACCCGCAGGTCAAGGGAGGTGATCCTGCCCCTCTACTCCACTCTAGTGAGACCCCACCTGGAGTACTGCATCCAGCTTCCGGGTCTCCAACATAAGAAGGACATGGACCTGTTGGAGTGAGTCCAGAGGAGGGCCACAAAGATGATTAGAGAGCTGGAGCACCTCTCCTATAAGGACAGGCTGAGAGAGTTGGGATTGATCAGCCTGGAGAAGAGAAGGCTCTGGGGAGACCTCATAGCAGCCTTCCAGTAACTGAAGGGGCCTACAGGATTAATGGAAAGCAACTGTTTATCAAGGACTGTAGTGATAGGACAAGGGGTAATGGCCTTAAGCTGAAGGAGGGGAGATTTAGATTAGATATTACGAAAAAATTCTCTGTGTGGGTGATGAGGCACTGGCACAGGTTGCCCAGAGAAGTTGTGGATGCCCCCTCCGTGGAAGTGTTTAAGGCCAGGTTGGGTGGACCTTTGAGCAACCTGGTCTAGTGGAGAGTGTCCCTGCCCATGACAGGGGGGTTGGAACTAGATGATCTTTGAGATCCCTGCCAACCCAAACTGTTCTGTGATTCTATGAAAACGCACTTGCAGCTTGGATGCTTATAGCCAGTGATGCTTAACAGTGTCTAACTATTAAGTAATGTGTCTAGTTCTGAGCTCCTCAGTACAAGAGAGAAGTGAACATACTGGAAACAGTCCAACAAAGAGCCAAAAAAATGATTAAGGAACTGGAACAGCCCTTATAAAGTGAAAGGTTGAAAGAGATGGGAATGTTCAGCCTCAGAAAGAGAAGGCTCAGGGGTGATCTTATTGCTGTGTATAAATACTTGATTCTTTTCAGTGGTGTGCAATGATAAGACCACTGGCACAGGCATTGGACACAAAACCACAGAAGGTTTCATGTGAAGCTCAGGAAATTTTTTTTTACTGTGAGGGTGACCAAGCACCGGAATAGGTTGCCTAGGGAGGTTAAGGAGTCTCCCCCTTGGAAATATTTAAAAGCTGGATGGACATGATCCTAGGAACTTGCTGAGGTGGCCCCACCTGAGCAGGGGTCTTGGACCAGATGGCCTATGGAGGATAGTTCTTTCCAGCCTCAACCACCCTGTGATTCTGTGATGCTTTACAGTGTCTAACGACTCAGAGCCGTGGATCCTCACATATTTTCAGGTGCTGTATGGACTCACTGTTATTGATAGAAGAGATTTCAAATGCATAAGTGAACAACCCCCACCCTCAAATTTACATTTTTAATGAAGGAAAAATGGATATAAATCTCTACTGGTAGTCATGATATTGATTATTATGTCATAATGAGTAAAAATTGAACAGATCAGGTTTTCCAGGGAGGCCTTCTGCATTTAATATAGGCTCTGAATTACCAGAGAGAATTGTATGGAAGAAAGCAATACTTCACTAATGCATAGATCAAATAGTCCAACAGATATTTTCAAAAAGAAAAAAAAATAAAATCACAATGTAATAAAGTACTACATTGGTTAAATCCTACTGAACTCCATGTGGAAGGGTGAATATGTAAATATGTGTTAAATATATTTCAAAGATTTGGGGCAGACTGTGCGGTAATCTTATCTTGTATAAGTTATGTGAGAGTCGCAGTGAGAGATTGCTTATATATTCAAGCAGGTCTATGATACGTAATGCTGAGTTATCTATTTATTAGTATCAATCATACTAAATCACAAGCATGACTATGGAATCTTTATGAAAGGCAAACATTCCAGTGCAACTTACTTTCCACCTAAGACCTAAATACTATATGCAATTACAACCTCTTCATGTTATATTTATATTGGATGTAAAGTGTAAAAAGTCACCCTAACTGTATAGAGCTAGAAACTTACATAAATATGATGTATTTAAAATTCATAAACAGATGAATGAAAATCACAGCAATTTTAATTGGGACACCATGGAATTAACTTTACCAAAAGCACAAGATAGGACCCAAGACACAGCCATTTATTCTAAATTGCTTTCCCCTTTCTCCCTTTTGCACACAGGAAGTTTTTGTCAGCTGTGAGAGAAGAGACAAAAGAAAGGATATATTCCTCACGTTACTTTGAGTTTCCCAGAAACTCTTCTTTTCCTAGAATAATTAATACTTACTCTTTGAAGCTACAATATTGTCTTTTTAGTGTATGCAGATGTTCTAAATACTTAGAAGTAATTTTGCCCAGCTCTACAACGAACAATTAATATCTTCTGTCAATATTTTCATTTATTGATTAAGTATTTTTTATTGTTGTCTGAGAAATGCAGAATTAATTTTGGAATTAATACCTTTAGGGGTCAAATTTCTCTTGCCCCATAATCTGAGGTTTGGGCATATTTAGTTTCACTTCAGAATAATGATTTATTTCCTCATTGGGCTTATTTTTCTTTCATGTTTTTCTGTATGTGTTCTTATTTTTCTCCCTTTAGGAAAATCACTGTAACAACTTTATAAAGCACTATCCAAAGACTCTGTTATTCCTTTATTTAAAGAGAATAATTCTAACAGCTACTACACTACCTGTGTTAGTGCTCTTTGTTGGACAACTGATTGGACACCTTTAAGGGCTGGCTTATTTTCAGTTTTCTGCATGCTTTTCTTGGCAGGAAAATTATTAAGCTTGAATCTCAGGTGATATTTGTAGTAGATTACAAACTGCCAAAGGATAGCTGGATTGTTCCCTGACCTTCCTGTCATTCATCTACAGATGTATCATCAAAACAGATACAATATCTGTCTGCTACATTAATGATTAGCCACTATAGAAGAGAGATTGCGTAGGCAGATAATGAGTTGTTCAGGTTGCTTGTCATCATTTCAAGTCAGTTGATAGAGCAATTGAACCACATAGATACATGTCAGATGCAAACGGACTGGCTATGGAAGCAGAATATTTTTGAACTATAGCTGGCTTTAACATAAAAATATTAATACTGTACCTTAAAAAAAAAAAAAAAGAGAAAAAAAAGTTAAAATTTACCTCTTTATAAGTGTGATGAACAACCCAATGGTGTCAATAAAAGTGTGGACCTTGTTCTCTTTTCTTTTTTTTTTTTTTCACAGCAGTATAAGGGGAATGCTAGAAAATGGATTCTTATGATGTCAAAAATGTAAGAGTTCCCTTTTTTGATCAGACTTTATTTACTTGACACTGAGTGCTGCATGGGTGAAAGCTTGGAATATTCCTCTTTTTTTAGTGAACTCCTTGGGTTACTTCTTTTTCCTGCTGGAGTTTCCTCTTGGTGCTCATGTCACAACATCTTGAAAAACTTGAGATTCTCAGGAAAAAACCTGAAACAATACATTAGTGTTGCTACCTCAGTTGTGAAGTTAAAATATAAATTCTTTTGAATGTTTGCAATATGTAATTACCCAATAAAATAATTATCTAATAATCATACCTTTTTAATATTAAGTTTCATTTCTGTGAATTGTTTTTACCTTAAAATTATCCATGTGCAAAGACTAAAATGACCAATCCATGCTCTTTAAGGTCAGGTATTAAAAAGGGTAAAATCCCTTGCTTCCATTAGAGGATAGAAAGTTCACTGATTACATTCAATTGGATAAGATTTTTTTTTTTTTTTTTTTAAGAATAGTAGGACTGTAGTGACAGGACAAGGGGTAATGGGTTTAAACTGAAGGAGGGGAGATTTAGATTAGATGTTAGAAAGAAATTCTTCACTGTTAGAGTGGTGAGGCACTGGAACAGGTTGCCCAGAGAGGTTGTAGAGGCTCAATCCCTGGAAGTGTTTAAGACCAGGTTGGATGGACCTATGAGCAGCCTGGTCTAGTGAAGGGTGTCCCTGCCCATGGCGGGCGGGTGTTGGAACTAGATGATCTTTGAGGTCCTTTCCAACCCAAACCATTCTATGGTTCTAGGATTCTACGAAAATTGCCTTTTGTAACGCAATAAATTCTTTAACAACAGTGATCCATGTTATTTATAGTGGCACTTTTTGCTAAAGAACAGCCGATTAATAGGCATTTGCTTCTGTCATATGTCCCACCACTGAATTTTAGATAAACCATGCAGGAGAGCAGGCTTGCTTGAACTCATGATTTACAAGGTGAGAAACAGCAAAAAAGAGGGAAATCTTTGTTCACTTTAGCTGAGATAATAAAACAATGATCTCTGCATAGTTCCCAAATGGCACAGCAGCTTATGTGCAACAAACATCAAGCCATTTTTCAGATGAGGCCAACAATTTGGTATCAGAGAACTGTTACTGACATTGCATTGCCTTTTTCAAGTGTTTTTTTTTTTTTTTTTTCAGTCTCTAGCTACATGCTGCTTCTGTCATCTTTGAAGTTTTTGACTTTTCCTTCTGTCATACATGAAAACGGTGGCAGCCTTGAGGAAAGTCTGACTTTGGACTGGAATGAAGTACGTTTCACATGGGAACTGCTGGGACATTGGGAACTGAACTGCTAGCAGTATCTTAGGAGTTTCAGTCAGAAAGAGCTCAGTGGGAAAAAAACTTTCCCTAAACCCATCTTCTAGATGGCTCCTACTTTACAATGATATTGATGCTGACATAGATTAACATTTTATTTATCTGCTTTAGGGAGTGAAATTCCACAGCAGTCTAAGATTTGTCTTGAATGGGCTGGCTTTGTTCCACATCAGAGGCATTTTGGAAATACTGTAATTCAGAACTGAAAGATTTTCTGGCTAGATTGACCCCCATGTGAGATACTGATGTCAGTGAGAAAGTGCTTACACATTGATTTCTCTCATGAAAAGCTGTTTAATTGCTATATTAAACTTCCTTTGCTGCTCAATTATGTGAAAACTAAAGGCTTGTTTTTTCCCTTTTCTCCCAGTTATATTTTTATATACATTTGAGAATCCATGGGAATAAATGGATAAAAAATATGTAAGTATCATCTAAGTTGAGAGGTATAATGGATGAAGAAGGGTAAAAGATAATTTCATCTTCATGCTTATTCAGACTACCATTACCACAGTTTCCCTTCAACATGAAGATGAAACAAATTTTCTGTAAAAGTGTCTGGTAACTCTTGCCAGCTATCTGGGAAAAAAACCCAAACAACACATCCTTGCATTAATATTTTTGAAGTATATTTTTGTTAGTATGGGAAAGAAAGAAAGTTCACAATGTGCCAATAGCTGGCTATATTTGTTTTCCATCTACTCTTTTTTTTTTTTAAAATAGGTATTTTTCACAATTTTTTTTTTTTTTTTTTTTTTTTTTTTAAATAGCAAGGGTATGTTAGGTATGTTATAGCCACTTCAGACATTTATATGAAACCTCTAGAGTAATATGCGTGTTTGTGACTGTGACTTTCCTGTAATGGAAAGAGACAGTGCAGACCTTTTTGAATTGGTAGAGTACAAATAATCAAGATTATTAACCTGCAAGACTACAAAAGGTCACGGAAGTAGCAAAAAATATTTGACCGTAAGAGATTAGAGTGAGCTTCTGCACTTCCTGCCTGTGTGCTGCTAATGACAGTGAGGTCTTGTCTGTAAGATTAAATTTATGCATAGCTTTATCTCCTACTGACATCTAAAACATGTCAGATAGATAAGGGAAAAGTTGACCCCCTAAAAAAATCTTTTTCTTTTCATTTTAGCCAATTTCACTGAGGTTGATTTGAAAGGCAAAGAAGATTTCTTTGTTGTAATTTTGTTCCTTCTTGGGATGGCTCTTTCAAGTTTATTGATGAAGGTTTCATATTATATTCTACTTAATTCTTCTGATTAGACCCTGCCAAAAGAAGAATCCCAATATCCCTCTATTTAAACTTCAGAAATTACATCATAATATTGTCTTCATCTTGAAGGGACTAAATATCCTGAAGGTGTGACACTGCAGTTTGTGATTTACTGCCAAACATGCTGCATTTCATGGTAAGCAATGCTTTTCTGTTGACTTTATGCCCGAAAAAAAAAGCAATATGCAAACCTATAAAAAAACCCAAACGACCAAAACCCAACTCTGCCTTTATCTCCAAATGACTAGAAGAAAAGTAAAAATAAAAACCTATCTTTTTTGAAGGAACAAAAAAAAAAAAAAGTAAAAATCAAATAGAATTTCTACAAATGTAATCCTAAAGAAAAAAGGAGAAAGTTTCTGGGTTTCTCTTTTTCTCAAGAAATGTCAGAATTTATTCCATCCATTAAACAGGATAGTATGTTACTTTAAAAGAAAATTACATTCATTATGCTGAGAGTAACACTCAAAAACTTAACAAGGATAAAAAGGCATACATTAGGAACAGAAATATAAAACATTAGCATGTTTTTCTTGAGTATGTAGGACAGCAAAATTTCAGCTTTTCTCAAGTTTTTTTTTAAGTATCTCAAGATAGCAGAGTTTCAAAATACATCCAATTTCTTTGTTCTACATATTCTTAAAACTTGCTTGATAGTGTATTCATCATAATGACTGCATCTCAAGATTTGAATGAAGTGTGAGCTAGATGTCAACCTCTTATTATAAAATCATAGAATCATAGAATCATAGAATCATAGAATCATAGAATGGTTTGGGTTGGAAGGGACCTCAAAGATCATCTAGTTCCAACACACCCGCCATGGGCAGGGACACCCTCCACTAGACCAGGTTGCCCAAAGCCCCATTCATCCTGGCCTTGAACACTTCCAGGGATGGGGCATCCACAACTTCTCTGGGCAGATTGTTCCAGT
The DNA here is from genome assembly GCA_013400195.1 of Aramus guarauna. Lineage (NCBI taxonomy): Eukaryota > Metazoa > Chordata > Aves > Gruiformes > Aramidae > Aramus > Aramus guarauna. The sequence goes on along the minus strand of VXBL01007582.1, from coordinate 123,017 downwards.
GCCTCACCACCCTCACAGCAAAGAATTTCTTCCTAATATCTAATCTAAATCTATCCTCCTTCAGCTTAGGGTCATTACCCTTTGTCCTATCACTACATACCCTTGTAAACTGTCCCTCTCCAGATTTCTTGTAGGCTCACTCTATATATTGAAAGGCTACTGTAAAGTCTCCCCAGAGCCTTCTCTTGTCCAGGTTGAACAAGCCCAACTCTCTCAGCCTGTCTTCACAGGAGAGGTGCTCCAGCCCTCTGATCTTCTTTGTGGTCCTCCTCTGGACTTGGTCCAACACCTCCATGTCTTTCTTGTACTGGGGACCCCAGAGCTGAACACAGTATTCTAGTTGGAATCTCACCAGAGCAGAGTAGAGGGACAGAATCACCTCCATCAACCTGCTGGTCATGCTTCTTTTGATGCAGCCCAGGATACGGTTGGTGTTCTGGGCTGTGAGCACACATTGCCAGCTCATGTTGAGCTTCTCATCAACCAACAATATAATATGATAATGCTATAGAAAGTCCATTATAGGAAAGGTATGTACTATATAGGTCTTGCTTTCAAAGGCCACTGTTATGTCCTCTCTTACACTGAGACTATAAATTTTGTGGGGGAAACAATTTTTACTTGTAACAACTGAATCATGTTTAGATTTTTTAAGCAGAGCTCCCAGCATGTGACCATGCAATCCACTGACTCACAGAGATGCTGGCTGAAGCAGAACTTCAGATCTGAAGCTGCAAGTGTTGAACAGTAAGGTTTGTCCACCCATGCCTAAGTATGAATTGGACAGGAGCTGTTAGCAATAAAGAAGAATAAATGCACATGATCTGGAGTCAATCTCAAATGCTTCTGAATCAATTGGACAGCTTCCTATGCCAGTTCAGAGATCACAATAGCTGTGATGGACATAAGATTGATATGCATGATCAAGTTATTCTCTGTCCAAGCATAGTAATATAGTTTTCTTACGTGGAGAACTCTCAGGATCTAGAGAGAGCTAGGAAAGCCTGTTAGCTTTTGACAGAGCTGCTAGCTTCTGATAATCATGATGCAGATGGGATTTCCAAAGTAGTGATTCTCTGGAACCTCTTTTTTGTTCCCAGGAGAAGCCATCTACCACTCTCTTGACTCAGCCCAGGATTAACAGCAATTTTTCATTCTCTGTTAGTACCAACTCAAAAAGAGCTTCTAAGTTAAGAGTACCTTTTGGTTAACACCCATAAACCTAAAATTACTCCATAAGAATTAATGGAAGCTTTTCATATAAGTATGGGGTTGGACCCATATGGGGAGAGAGAGAAGTAGATGAAAAGAAGAAAGAAAAGAAGGCAAGCAGGTACAAATGTGACACCAGGGAACTTTACTCCAGTCACCACAAAACAAGGACAAGTATAATTCTCCTCACTTTGCTCACATGAGAAAGTAAAGCTCTCACTCTCTCTCTCATACTCTTTCCTTCTCTTTTCCTAATGCTTTCAGAGACTTCTACCTTTAGACAGTCATCTTTGGTGTAAATTTCTTTAAGTTGTAATTGGATAATATCATAGATTCTGGCAGGGCCCTTTATCAGTTAAATTTTGAGGGTTAGAGCTCCTATTTGATGAAATTGAGAGCTGGTAAATTTACAAAGGACTAACAAAAGATATGTGGTTTTGTTCTCCATTGAAATCCCATTTTACCAGCAAGGAACTCTACAACAAAATATATATGCCTGTATATCTGTTTTCCTGAATTTACTTTCTGTCAGACAAGACTCTTAGTTTATGAATATGGTCATCTGTGTGTGTGTTTTATTGAGAATTTGGTCCTTAGCCTGCATGTTTATTACCCCAACCTTAGAGATCTCAAATGCATAGGCACCATTTGAACTAATTTCCCCAAATCAGTATCATTTTTGCAGTCTCTGAGTGTACATTTGGTTCTTAGTCACATGCAAATGCCCTACACATAACAAATTGGTGCTTGCTTTGTTTGTCAAAATTTTGCAAGGGTAAGTACTTAGTTCATCCAACCAAGCTGGGATGTGGAAAGGCTTCCACTTTGAGAAAAAGTGTGAGAGTGAAGAATAATCTTCCATTCTCATTGATGGTAATTTTCATGTTCATACTGATGTCTCAAATGTACCTCTAGTCGCATTTTGCCTTGACCTTATTTTCTTGCCTGATTGTTAGGCATGACTCATCTCTTCCACTCTTCAACACACTTTATCCTCAGATTGTTCTATTACCAAGCTGATTTGCTCTGACCAGCAGTTCATTTTGTTCACATGCTCCTTCTATCCTCCTTCTTATTAATACTCTAACTGTGAATTCTGAACTGTCCTGTCCATTATTTTGTAGCCATGCTTAAATTTTAACTTTCCAGTTATTCTTTTTTTTCCCTTTGCACACATTCTGCTGTTAAACCTGATGGATGTCTATGTCCTTTTTTGTATTACTGCAAGAAAGTTTAGTGAACAGTTTTACTAGCCACACAAGGCACTTCATTTCTGTACTTGATCCTACTATGAAGAATCTATGAGATAATGTTGTGTTGACGTGTTTGTCTTTCATTGTTAATCTGTTCTCCCCTTCATTTCTGCTATGTTCTATGTAAAGCACCATTTTTTCTACTTTCAGTGTAACTCCAGCTTCCACAGTATTTGATGCCCATTCTCCAGTCATATGGTGTTTGTTGGATTTTCCATGAACTTAAGTATCACCATCTAACATGTAATTTCCTTCATCTGTCACTCTTATACTTTATTCATATGAAGACTTCCGTTTATTTTCCCTCTCATATCCATCTATCTGCAAAATTAACTATTCCTTGCCATTTTAATTCCCCTTTGATCTAGTTCCATCCCCTCAGCTTTTTCCTCAGCTCTTCTAACTCCTTAATTTTTTCTTCCTCAGAAAACAACAAAAAAACTCCCTCTATATGCCCCCCCCGCCGCGGCTTTTCCTGTCTCTGCAAGTAGCTTTGTATCTTGGTGCTTTCTTTCACTTCCAGTTTACTGAAATGCAGATTGTTTAAGTGACTGCAATGGCATGTTCACAGTGTGTGTACAATTTCCATTACTCTCAGGCTACCAAAAACTTGGAAATCTATCTTATCCCTAAGAGATAAAAAACCCTAACTAACAAGATATTTCTTAATGAGAGCCTACTTTAGATGGTCTTAGATGGCAGTGTAATTATCAGATGTAAATATACACAAAAATAAAGAGGAATTAAGTAATAATCACAACTGGCATACTTCTAAGTAATTATCAGCTTGACCCTGGGCAAAATTCTGTACATTCCATGCTATGCATAGTTCTTTAACTGGGAAAAAACCCAAACCAAACCAAAACAAAACAAAAAAAACCACACAAACAAACACAAAACAAAACAAACCCCCCATCAAAACCCCCACCAAACCAAACCTGAATTTTGCCCATTAATCATTGTTACACTCATAATCTTGTTATGGGTTAAGGGAACAAGCCATATACACATGAAGCCAGGAATTTATTGTTACACTAATTAAAATTTTAACAGTCGAATCAAAACACAAGAAACAGCTTTTCTTAGTCTAGTTACAGTAATGCTAACACTCAGAGTTCAAATTAATACAAAAAGGCTTATTAACAATAATAACCTCACAATTGTTACAGGGTAAAAAACCCCTTCCTAATAGCTACACTTTTCCTCTAGTATTTATGCTCATCCTTTCAATGTTTCTCTGGATTTCATAGTCAATGCCAACAGTCTTTCTGAAGCAGAGAGGTGACAGGGTGTCAGAGGGAGTCTTCAGTATCCTGAGTTTATCACTTAGAAGTGATTCTCATGGTGAGGGTCCCTTGTTCCTCAGTCTCAGATTCTGCTTGGAGCTCTTGTTATGGACTTTCTCATCATAGTCTGCTTTCTTTTAATTCATACCCAGGTACAGGTTGACTGTACAAATTGTTGCATAATAGCCTCCACCGACTCCAATTAACATAGAAGTCTATGACTTGTTATGAAGTGACTACCTGGGTTTGTCAGAACATTACCATATTTGGTAGTCAGAGTAACCTCAGACAAGTTAATCAAGAGTTACTTGGCCATTAGGAAGTTTTTAAAAGAAGGAAAAAACAGCTCTGGCCAAGGCAAGCCCAAACAAGTCCCAAGTCCATGCACTGAGGGGTAAATGCAACACTTGTGGTTTTCTACTAGCAAAGGCAAAATCATATTTATTGAGCTACACCACTAGGTCTATTTTTAGACCATTTATAATACTGATTTGGTCTTCTTACATAAGAGCCATCTTGAAAGTCAAGAATCCATTGTTTGCCTCTGTAGAACCACTTTATCTGACATGTCCATAGAATGAATAAAAGATTTACTCTTCAGTTATGATGTAAATAGAAAAAGATGGGATGCAGTGCAAATGTGGATGACCGTGTGTACTGATTATGGGAATCATTTTAGATTTGAGGCAAATATGTGATGAGTGAATGATAAAATGTCTACACTATTCACTTTGTAGTGGATCATCATCTTTACACAGGGGCAGAATTACAACTTATTCTTTCATAGTTGCTCTCAGACAAGCAGTAGAAGTCACTGATATCTCCATTTTTGAAAATCAGGCCATTAACCTAGGTCTCAAACTTTCCACTTAGGATCTTGATTTTACACCTCTTAGTTTGAAGATTCAGAGAGCTTTTCCCTGGTTAGCCAATGTCATTATCTCCTACCTTTGCTCTTGATTCTGCATTCTAAAGGGCAAGATTAGCATACCTTCTTTGATACGGACAGATTTTACAACAAATGTGCTAACCATAGAATAGCTGAAAAAATTAAATAATAAAGAAAATTAATAGCTTAATTTCATTAAAAGTTCCAGGGATAACTATTTAAGTACTGGAGCACTTCAAGAAGAGATAGAAGTAAAAGGTTTTTTGCAACTCAGCCTGGCACAAATTGATTGCTACCTTAAGCTTTTTTTGAAAAGAGTGAGGCTAGCATGTGTTCTTTTTTAAAGGAAAGTATTGCAGATACAGGCAGGAAAAAAACATTAGCAGAATTCAATTACTGTGTTGGAGGACTTGAAATAAAATTGAAGTTTTTATTTTATGAAAAAGAAAGAAAAGAATGAATGACATTGATCTCACTAAACTCTTGGGGGGAAAAAAAACAAATCAAATCAAAACAAACAAACAAAAAAAAACCCAACAAAAAAAACCCCCCACCAAACACAAAAAAAAAAAAACCAACAATCACAAAAGCTAAAAAACCCCAACCAAACAAAAATGATGAGAAAGAAAAAAATTCAAACCAAAAAAGACATCACACAAAAAAACCCAAACAAAGAAAACTCAAAGAATGTGGAAGAATTATTACATTGTAGAAGTAATAAATATTAGGAAATCCTTTATTCATACAGAAAATTGAAAAAAGAATCAGTGATTCTAAGCTATGATGGACATGTTTCGTGTCAGTCCAGAGAAAATAAAAATATGTAGAGTAGAAAGGAACAAAGGAAGGATCCCTTTAGGATTATCATTCACAAGATATCTTAGTCAATTTCTTCATTCTACAAACTTCATGTATGGTCTTTTGCAAGACAGTTTCCTAGTTTTGATATAAGTTTATCTTCTACCTTCAGATTTCCAGTTAAATGATATAATTTTTTCCTTTGTGTCTACACCATGTTCAGATATTGTTCAGTGCTACAGTTCCTGTAAGATACAACTGCCGTGTTAAAAGTGTGTTAGGTCAGTTAGTGAAAGTTTGCTATTCACCTGCATTGCAGCCAAAAAAGTTTAGATCTAACTAGAGAGGCAACGTAGAGAAAATAGCGGAGGTTTTAATTTCTTTTTGTTATTTAAAAAAGGTCAGACAAAACAGATCAGTCAGTCAGAGTTAAAATTTTCCTGTAATATATTATGTTCCAAGTCTTTGAGGTCAAAGAAAGACATTAATAAGTCTTCATTTCTTTCAGATGGCTGTATGGAGAAGTTAATTTTGCCAAAATATTTGAAGAGAAAAAATATGCATTGCTGTTGATGGGAAAAGAAAAAAATAGAAGTGTAAGAGGTCAAGAATTCCAATAGAGGCTCAAGTCTGCATTTTTTTTATGAATGACATGTTTTTTAAAGCTTTGTATAACTGTGTAGTTTATGTTCTGTNATATAAAAGGTGTACTTGTGTTGCAATAAAGTTGAAGCTTGCTTTACCACTCACATTGAGTCGATCGCTTGTCTTCCCTCACTCGTCGCAGTTGTTATCTGTGATATACATCGGAACTGACTACCCTGTGTAGAAAGAACTCTCCAGGATCCTATAATCATAGAATCATAGAATCATTTAGGGTGGAAAAGACCCTGAAGATCATCGAGTCCAACCCACTAAACCGTGTCCCTAAGTATCACATCAACATGTCTTTTAAACACCTCCAGGGATGGTGACTCAATCACTTCCATGGGAAGTCTGTTCCAGTGCTTGACAACCCTTTTGGTGAAGAAATTTTTCCTGATATACAATCTAAACCTCCCCTGGAACCACTTAAGTCTGTTTCCTCTTGTCCTATCAATTGTTACTTTGGGAAAGAGATGAATATGCACCTCGTTACAACTTCCTTTCAGGTAGCTGTAGAGAGCTATAAGATCTCTCCTCAGCTCCGTTTTTTCCAGGCTAAACAAGCCCAGTTCCCTCAGACGCTCCTCATAAGACTTGTGCTCTAGACCTTTCACCAGCTTTGTTGCCCTCATGTGGACACACTCCATCACTTTGTGATGGTTTTGGCAGGGATAGAGTTAGTTTTTTTCATAGTAGCTATTATAAGGCTATGTTTTAGATTTCTGCTTAAAGCAGTGTTGATAATTCAGGGATTTTTTAGTTGCAGTTGAGTAGTGCCTACACAGAGTCAAGGACTTTTCTGCTTCTCACACCCCGCCACCAGTGAGTAGCTGCGGGTATTCAAGAAGCTAGGAGGGGACAGCTGACCCCAACTAACCAAAGGGATATTCCATACCATATGATGTCATGCTCAGTATATAAAGCTGGAGGAAGAAGAAGGAAGCGGGGGACGTTTAGAGTGATGACATTTGTCTTCCCAAGTCACCGTTACATGTGATGGAGCCCTGCTTTCCTGGAGATGGCTGAACACCTGCCTGCCAATGGGAGATGCTGAATTAATTCCTTGCTTTGTTTTGCTTGTGAGCACAGCTTTTGCTTTACCTATTAAACTGTCTTTATCTCAACCCTCATGCTTTCTCATTTTTACTCTTCTCATTCTCTTACCCATTCCACCAGGGGACAGTGAGTGAGTGGCTGAGTGGTGCTTAGTTGTTGGCCTTCTTGGACACCTGGGTACACTTCTGGCTCATATTCAGCTGGCTGTTGATTGACACGTCCAGGTCCTTTTCTGCTGGGCAGCTTTGCAGCCACTCTTCCCCAAGCCTGTAGCATTGCATGGGGTTGTTGTGACCCAAGTGCAGGACCCAGCACTGAGCCATACTGAATCTCATACAAGTGTCCTTATCCCATTGATCCAGCCTGTCCAGATCATTCTGTAGAGCTTTTCCACCCTCAAGCAGACCAATACTCCTGTCCAACTTGGTGTTGTTTGCAAATTTATTGAGGGTGCACTTGATCCCCTCATCCAGATCATTGATAAAGATATTAAAGAGCACTGGCCCCAGTACTGAGCCCTGGGGATCACCACTTGTGATTGACCTCCAACTGAATTTAGCTCCCATCCAAGCCATGAGCAGCCAATTTCTCTAGAAGAATGCTGTGGTAAATGGTGTCAAAGGTTTTACTGAAGTCCAGGTAAACAATATCCACAGCCTTTTCCTAATCCACTAAGCAGGTCATGATGCACGTGAAGGAGTACAATACTGGGGTGGCAGCAGAGCCCTTGAAGGTATGAACCATATATTACCACAGATGAAAACAGGCTCCTGAATTATAAATAGCTCATGCATGGTAAGTTATTAATAACAATGGAAACTCAGGAGGTGGGAAAAAGTAATTTCAGGGTCAACAAAAAAGGTAAGTAACTAACACATACTAAAAAGCCACACATATATAGTAAAGTTGAAAATAACAGAGATATACAGACCAATGGAGAAAGAGCAAGGTGTGTGCAAAGTGGTTAACAATGGGTCTAAGTGGATCCCATGACAAGGAAGAAGAAATAATCACCATTAACATCATGGCCCTCCAGCCAAAGAGAAGGAAGAAATGCTCACCATAACAGTGACTGTCTTCCTGGAAAAGACATCAGGAGACTCACAACTTATCATAACCATACTCCCCAAACTTTTGTCAATACACAGGAGCAGTGGAAGGCTGAATGTGACACAGAGAAAAGATACTGAGACAGATAACCGTTAATGGCAATAATGTTTAAGAGATCTGTTTTGTATTAATAGGTACTTTAGATTGTGAGTGTTACCATCATCATAATTGGTTAAATGGTTTTGGTCAAACTGTTGAAACATTAAGTAGACTAAAAATAAATTGTAACAATTTTTTAAGTAACAATAGGTTGTGTTGTATTTTAAGCACATGCAATGCTATATTCAGTTTCAGATCTCAGAAATAATTTTCTTTTTGGCCTTCTAAAACTTTGCAATTAGTACCACTTAACACTGAAAAAATTACAGGAAAGATCTGATGAATTACAGCATGTTACAAATATAACTAACAGAAAGGGATGGAACAAGTAGTTTAATTTTTCAAAGACTTTTTAAATCAATGGCTTTGGAACTTGATATTGCAGATAATTATTGTCAGGATAAACAATAGTATTATTCAGAAGATGATCAGATTAAGATTTTCATTAAAAGGTCAAGAATAGCCCAGTAGTTGTTCTTGTGAATAAGAAAGGGCTTAACATGAATGATTCTTTAAAAATATCTCTGACATTTGAGAGAGATTACAGTTCATACCTTAAATGTTTAACAGGCTAGGTTTTTGGCTTATATAAATTAGTGCAGCATCCCTAGAAATAAGTACAAACTGTATATTCAAATCTCTATAGAAACTCTTTCCATTTACGGGTAGTATGAACAATGGTAATAACTGTTTTAAAAAGAATAAGAAATTGTTCACTAGAGGCAACATTGGTCTATTTCTGAGCACCTGAATGACTGCAGAAATCTTCTGGCTTTAAATATATTGGGAGTCATGGAGAATTCTGGTGGTTAACTTGTAAAATTTAACAGTTTTCTACATCCCCTAAGTTTTGCCTCACCTACAACACTGGCATTTATGTTAATCATCTAGTCATTGAAAGTAAATAATTAGGCTAGTATATAATCAAAATTTCATTCCCACTGTTTTTTTAATTTTTTTTCAGTTGAAGAATGTAAAATCTAATAGCTCGTATTAAGTGGCATCGATGTTATAAAGTATAAATTTGAATTTTCTATGAAATCCAATCTTGTAAATCCAATGATGCATTCTATTGTATATCTTTAAAAAAAAAA
>VXBL01007582.1:75492-113533 GCA_013400195.1 Aramus guarauna | reverse complement strand
AAAAAAAAAAAAAAGAGATATAAGGGCCTCTATGTTAATATAGGAAAAATGTCAACAAAACTTAACAGAAACTGTAGGAAGAACACAAGACACCAACAGTTTTATTTTTAATGTCTCAGATTAGTGGAAGAGATTTCTTTTCAAACTCAGATTCCAAACATATAGATATACAAATAAATTGAACTGTTTTACCTACTCATAATTCATTTAAAATTAAGTAACTTTTTGTTTAGGCAATTTTTTTTTTTGAGTAAATAATCTGGCAGAAATAAAAGATTTTAAAATAATTGGCCTACTTGCTGTTGCATGTGTGGCCTGAAAAAAGAGTTGTGTGTCCTTGGTATTGATAGCTCTATTAAGCATAAAAATAGTGTACATCAAATATTTACTCCTGTTCTAATAAACAATTTAAGAATTGCTCAGGCTTAGCCCTAGAAATATGCATCACAAGATATGCAGGCAAGAACAATCCTCTATCTGCTTTGACCAGATGTTCCTTTTTAAATTATCAGTTCACTTCTCTAATTTAATTATAATAACTTTTTGTTACGTTAGTGGACCTAGTGTCACCAGTCTGCTTTAAACATTGACTTTCACTACACTCATAGGACAGGGGAAAGATCTGGCTCATATTTCATATACTTTTATTAGGGCCAGAACAGCAACAACAAAAATACTGATCACAGAATCACAGAATGAATGAGGTATCTGTGGATCAATCCAGCCAACTACAGCAGGGTGCTCAGGGCTGTGTCCAGTGGGGTTTTGAATACGTCCAAGGCTGAACACTCTGCAGACTCTCTGGGAAATTTATTCAAGGGTTTGACCATTCACACAGTAAAAACGAACCAAACAAACAAACACTTTCTTATGTTTAAGTGGAATTTCCTGTATTTCCATTTGAGCTCATTGCCTCTTGTCTTGGGTGCCCCTGACAAGTGTCTTTACTCCTTTCCATCACCTATTTACACACAAGATTTCCCTGACCCTTCTCTTCTCCAGGTTGAAGAGTTCCAACCCTCTTAGTGCCCTAGAGTAGCACTACTGACGAACCTCCAGAGGGACTTTATGCTACTGATCATGATGCCTTCAGCCTGGCCGTTCAGCCAGTTTTCAATCACTTTCCATTTGTCTATGAGCATATTATGGGAGACAATGTTGAAAGCCTTGCTAAAGTCAAGATAAAAAATATCCACTATTTTCCTCCAATCATTAAGCCAGTCATCTCATTGCAGAAAGCTATCAGGTTTGTCGGGTAACATTTCACCTATGTAAATCCATATTATCTACTCTCAGTTACCACTTTCTCCTTAATATCTTTGGAAATGGTGTCAAGGAGGATTTGCTCCACCACCTTTGCAGGGACTGAGGTAAGACTTATTAGCCTGTAGTTTCTTGGATGCTCCTCCTTGCTCTTTTTGTTGATAAGAGTGATGTTTGTTTTCTTCCAGTGTGAATTGTGACCTGCCTCCCACATGATTGCTAGTTTAAATGCCTCTTGTCCAGGTTGGACAGCCTATTGGCAAAGATGATTTACCTCACTTTATCAGGTGGATTCCAACTCTTCCTAGCAGTCCTCAACGCTCCCACAGCTGTAAAAGCCAAATCCGTCTGTTAGAGATCTTATGGGATCTGCTTAGTCCAATGGTTTCCAGGGACAGAAGATTCCTTCTTCCTGGCTGCTGAACCCCAGACAGGTGCAGTCTGGGCCCCAGGGTTCTTTCCATCGCAGTCCAATGTCTGTGTGTGACACTGCTCCTGCTTGCAGGTTCAATGTCAAGGCTGAGTGTGAATCCCAGAGAGGTGCATATGCACACATATGTACACACACCCATGCACAGATGACATTAACATATCTGGCCACATAGAGTCCCACAGAGCACAGCCTTTAGCAGCATCCACATATAATAATACCAGAAATCATGTAAAACTTAAGTACAGATAGCAAAGCCCTGTTCCTCTCACTGATCAGAAATTATGTTCACAAGTGAAAAGTCACATGTCCTCACTTTCTAGATTCACTACACACACACCTTCACAGATCCCTCAAATATGACAATCTATAATTTCATCTGATATTGATGCCCAGACTCTGGGCTTCCTTACTACTACACAGGTCTTCTACTTTCTGGATAGTCCGGTTGATGCATGATGCATGCAGTTACACTCTCCTCAATCCCTCCTGGTTCTTCCCTTTCCCTACCTTTGACCCTTCACATGAATATCCTACAAATCCACTCAAATATCTGACAGTAAGTTTTACACAGTTCCAGAAGCCACCTCAAATATCGCCTATTCCTTATGTCACTCTTGTTTTCCTTTTTGTATCAATGACAAATTCAGGCTGATGCTCTTCAAGGCAGTGCTTGAGCTTCTCCTCTAAAGGCCCATCCCTCAGTGGCTGATGGATTCTAGTCATCTCTGTTGTCTCCATTGCCACAAAATCCTTAATGTTTGTGGTGGTGTGTGCTTAATTAATCACTTTCCTTCTTATTTGTTATTTCTTTTGTACTGAATAGTCTTTAACCAGATAACTTAAAGAACCATGTGCCCTGATACTTCTCATATCCTTACACCTTCTGGTCAACACCAGCTGTGCAAACAAGCATTGACTTGCAGGTTGCAGCTGCACATCAAGCCTTTTCTCCTCATCAGCAGGACCAAGGAGAAAACTGCCTGGGTCTATATGCCCTTCGCTCTCACCTCCAGAGACATGTAGTCAAGCTTGTTACTCTCCAGGTTCTCCCATGCAGTGTCAGAATCCACATCGAAGAGAAACAGTGGATAATAGTCTAGGGGCTGGACAAGAATCAGCAGTCTAGCTCATCCTCAGTCTGAACCCTGACAAGCAGCAAACCTCCCTAGACAACAAGTCAGGTCAGCCAGTGGGGCATTCTATCTGCCATGGGCAGGAATCTCCCAAGGCTGTCACTCATGGCACGCACATTAAGTTCTGTGTAAACAAAAGTTAGCCACCACTACTTGGTGCAACTTACCTTGTCGTGGTGTGGTGGCTTGTGTGCCTTGTCGGGCCAGAGTAAAATGTTGCACCCTGGCCCTCCAGGTTGGGGGTTTTGTTTTGGGCTAACAACCCAATCATGTAAAAAAGAAAATCTGTTACAGAAATTGCAACAACACTATCCCACCGGGTTCGGTGGCATAGTGTTGTTGCAGCCCTATGGTCCTCGAGGAGTAACAAGGACCAAACAACAACAACAAACAAAAGTTAGACTTATCATTCTCAGTATGATATGCTTATTTACAACAGATTCAAATTTGGTCTTTGTGGTGGGTTGACCTTGGCTGGATGCTAGGTGCCCACCAAGCTGCTCTATCACTTCCCTCTTCAGCAAGATGGGAGGAGGGAGAAAAATTAGATGGAAAAAAACCTCGTGGGTCAAGATGAAGGCAGTTTAATAAGCAAAAGCAAAAAGCCATACATGGAAGCAAAGGAAAAACAAAAGATCTATTCTCTACTTCCCATCAGCTGGTGATGTCCATTCCCTTCCCAGGAAGCAGGGATTCAGTACACATAGTGGTTGCTCGGGAAGACAAACATCATAAATAATGAATTCCCATCCCTTCCTCTTCCTTTCTCTTAGGTTTTTATTGCTGAGCAGATGTCATATGGTAGAGAAGATCCCTTTGGTCAGTTGGGGTCAACTCTCCCGGCTGTGTCCCCTCCCAAGATCTTGCCCACCCCCAGCCTACTGGTGATGGAGGGGAAATGTTGGAGAGACAGCCTTGATGTGTGCCAGCACTGCTCAGCAGCAGCCAAATCACTGGTGTGTTACCAACACCTTGCTCGCTACCAATACACAGCACAGCACTGTGAGGGCTGCTGTGGAGATAATTAACTCCATCTCAGACAGATCCAGTACAGTCTTTTCCCTTCAGGCCATATGTTTTGTTCTTTTCCAAATAAATTATAAATATTTTAGAAATACAGATATTGGTCCTTGCAGTCAAACTCCTCACTCTTCAGGTCTAAGGGATCTTTATAGACAGATAGTTTCTTAATTGCAAGTTGAGAAATATGGCACAATTGTAAAACCCACAAAGTGGACTACACTCTTGCTCCCACTGTTAGAAAAATGGAGTTGGTATAGATCTAGAGCAATGTCACTGTCTCTAGAAGGTTGTGCCTATACTTCATGTTTTTATAATCTGCTCAAATTGTGTAGGAGATTTGAGATTTTAAAAGGATACAGAGCATCGCATTTTAATAATTCAAATTACTGTGTTTGAAGTGTTATGAAATAGCAAGGGATTGATCAACTGCATGAAAAAAGTACAATGTTAATAAGATGAGGCCAAAGTGCTGAAATATATGAGACAAGAATGGTAAGTGAGAGAAACACTCTCAAGAATTTGTGATGAGCAGTTGCAACAGGCAGATCTGATCCTGCTCTCATTTATAAGAATGAATTAATATCTTCTTAGGACTGATCTGTTTCATTACTGCCATTTTTCAGAAATAACCATTACAAAAGTACCCTTCCTGAACCATCACAATTGATTTTCTGTAGTAGTTTAATCTCAATATATGGCAAATATATTGAGTTATATTTTGCTCATTTCATACATTCAATTATTTGTTACTTTATATCTCCTGACATGTGGGTGATTCTACTCCTTTTGGTGTCATCTGAAGAGGAGTTGCTGGTGGTTTTGAGAAAGAATGCCCAAACAGATCTCAGCATGTATCTATAACCTGAGGCAAAATTAACACTGCAGAAGTATGTGCAATGATGCAACAAGATGTCATGTTCTTGAGGTAATCTTGGATAGCTTTGTGTATGGTTTATGTTTTATTTTTCTTCTTTTATGTTTCTGCTGTTTTTTTACAACACCTAGAAATTTTGACAGTTTAAATAATTCCTTGCAATCTTTTTGGATGCTGATTTGAATTCTCCAGGTGATTTCTTTACTCACTGTTTCTGTCTTCTGAGAGGTTTCTATTTGTTTGTTTGTTTTATACATGAGATGTTGGAATGTTAGAAATGTGGGAAAGCTGAAGTCTGTGGACTGGATAACTGTTCCCCAAACAGCCTTATTTAATTACTTGTCTAGTAAGGGCTACTTCAAGATTCTTGTAGACTGACTGCAGAATCTGCTTGTCCAGCGGTCTCCACTGTCAGCAGGAGACAGATGGAAGGCAGGAGAAACCATTCCTATTTTCCACATTTCCCAGCTGGTGCATCAGGAATCACAGTAAAGTGTACAGTACTTCACCTTACAACCCATTGAATGTCACTGTTAATTTCATGGTAGTTTGTTCGGTTTTTATTTGTTTGCTTGTTTGTTTTTTGGTCATTTGGTTTTGATTTTGGTTTTGGTTGGGGTTTTTTCCATAAAAGAAGATACAGTATCACCTACTCCAGTCCCCTCATTCCTCACCACTGTCTGTAATTTCATCCTTCTGCCTCCTTCTTTTACATTTTTACATTATTTTCCATGTTTCCTTTTTTCCTGTCTTGCACATTAAACCACCTCTCCATAGGCAGGATCTGCCTGCTAAACTTCAGATATAGTACCAGAAATGCAGATCTCAGCATTAGTCATGACTACTGAGAAAATGGAAGAAATGAAGGACATGTTATTTATGGTAGGACAATAAAAATTTTAAGACTCTATATTAACAAAACTGTATAGAGTTTACTTCTTCTTTAGTCTCTAATGAGGATTTTCTTCTCTTCCAGTAGCTGTAATTCCCTGAATGGTATCCAGAAATGAAAATTTTATATCATGATTGAATAAAACAGAATTAAAAAACCCCTGCACTCTTGCTGCAAGATGCCCATCTTGAATACTCTAATTGTCTTATCTCACGTTATAGGTCTCTTGAATTCATTACTTTGTCTCTGATTACAAGTGGTGTTTTCAGAAAGCCATTTCCATAAGGATTATGTAAGGCAACAGAAACAATATTATGCGAGTAAAGTGACTAATAATGCAGTCCCAATAAAATTATGTGAAATCTCAGCCCTCCAATTAGAGCCATCAAAAAACACTTATTCAGCACTCTATTTGCTAAAATGTGTATAGGCTAAAGAGTCACCAGAAAACTGGTAAAGATGATTAAACAGTCAAATCCCTAAACCTTAATTTATGCTTAACCAACATAAAAGATCTGGGTGCTATGAATAAATTATTAATTCTGAGCTTTCTGTTAAGTGCTAGAAAAAATTTTGGAACTTGGCTAATAAAGCATTAGACAAGGTTTGAGTAAAATCAAAGACAAAGGGCTAGAGAGAAGTGGAACTATTTTTTTGTGTGCATTGTTATCTAGTGCCATTTGGAAGTTATTACCAAGGTGGTGATATTCTGCAAGATTATTTAAAAGCCAGAAATGGTGTTCAGGATATGACAAGCCAAAGGAAAAATGTTAATTGTCGTACATGGTTCATTCTAAATACTTCTAGTCATTTTATATTTCAAATCTATCACGGGAAAATAGTATTATCTACTTAATTATTTCAGTGACAGCACGTCAAAATTTAGAATTGAGTGAAGGTAACAAGTGAAATTTTGATGAGAAGTCCAAATCATGAATACTGCCTGACAGAACTAAAGATGAATTCTTAATCATCTCTATAGCAGAAAGAAAATAACCAAATAAATATTCAAGGAACTGTGTCCAGGCAAACATATCTGGCCTTGATTAAAAAAAAAAACAAAAACAAAAAAAAAACAAAAAAAAAAACCCACCTCAAACACAGAGGTCCAAATCCAGCTTTCATTATCACGTTGTTAATTCTGCTGTAATTAATTTGCCACCCATGTACTTTGTTTTTTTCAATATCCCCATTTAACTACTAGGCAAGAATATTTCTTACAAAGGTCTGAAAAATCTTAGCTCCCTTTGAACATTCAGATAACTATGTTTTCTTAAGTAAAGAGAACAATATTGAGGTATCTCATTAAAGGCCTGTGGCTAAGGTTTTTTCTTAATATCTAAAATAACTTTATTAAGTATCCTAGCCTCTATTCATCTGAAATCAGTATAAATGATATTGCTTTACTTCAATCATGTAAAGAAAGAATAAGTTATATCTCCTAAAATTTCACATAAAGGATACACTGTTTTCTTATCTTGTTCGAGAAGTAATCACAAATTCAAATAAGAGAACATGAAGGCAATTATTAATGCTTTACATTACTGGTTTTCATGCTGGTATACTTCTTTACATGTTTTTGTCATCATATCATATGAATTAGAATTTATATAGATATATTTCATGTGTATAGGTGCTGTGAATTACTATAATAATTGCTGTAATATAAATAACAATAGCAACAATAAAAATATATGTAAATGAGAGGTAATTTTTGGTATGGGGACTCTGACACTAATATCTACTTAAGAAATCACTTATGATACTTAGCTGCTTTTTCAAACCCTGGGAACAACTGTTCGTGAGCTAGATTAATGAATGATATCAGTATATATGCATATATATATATAAAAATAAAACATGGAGAAAAAAAGTGTGTTTGTTTTTTTTTTCATGTAAAAACAGTATTGGCAAAGCAGGACAGTGTCAAGCCATGTTGCAGAGGTGAGAAAGAGTTACAGGGGCAGGAGAAGAACAGGACTTTCCTAAATTAATATTGCTATAAGATCAGAAAACTAATTACTCAGAAAGAACGAAGTTCCAAGGTAATATTTTATGCTTTCATCTAGTTGAAGATTCAGATATTTGAGTCTTTATTGAGGCATGTTTTATACTATTAGGAGACATTCCTATGAAAAGGCAGCTTATACAGCTCAGTCTGTGTCTGAGTTCAAGTGTTCTTGTGCCACATATTCCCAGTAAGATTTTAATTAGCGGAAATTTCCAGCCAACTAACAAGAAGTTTTGAAGATTTTCTGCAACTTTCATAAGAAATAGATGACCCAGAACAGCATAGATTGGGATTCCAATATTTTCTAGTTTATTTCTGAAGTCTTTGATCCTGTCAACCCCCTTCTTAATGCAATGCCTTGTACATTGCTGCCAAATATGGACATACTACAGAATGCAACTCGTGCATAAAATAAGTAATCCAGCAACTCACATACTAGGCAGCGAAACTTTAGACTATAATAAAGTATATGAGAAGCATATAGGTACCCTGACCGTCAAATGAGAAAGGAAGAATTTCCAGAGACACAGACAAAGAACTACCCAAAGCCAAAGAATATAAGACCTTGGACAGAAGTCAGATAGTAACAGTCACTGTAGTAATGTTTACAGTTCTTCCTTCTGTCCTACCAGGATTGCCATTGCACATGACTAGGTCATAGGATTAAATCACAAAGAAAGAAATGCAACAGGATCAGAGCAGGTATCAATAAAGAGTGTTGAACAGAGATCATGAGGAGGTAAATTAACTCGGGTACGCCACTGATGAAAAGAATGATGAACCTATAATATCCAGAGACTGTAAAATTTGAGGTGACATCCAAAATCCTTGGTGCTCAGCACTCTTCTGTTTTCAGCAAGTATTTGTGAAACAAACAGACAAAATTATCCTTTTCATGTAGTTCCATTTAAAGAGGAAAATCTGGTATCATTTACTCCATTAAACCAAGTGGCAGATGCCTGATGTACCAAAAAAATGCTAACTCCTGGGAAACTGATTGAGACATGAATATAATATATCCAAGAAGATTTTATACTTTTCAAATTGAGTCAAAATCTCATCAGTTGTAATTTGCTAGTGGAAGACTACAGATTGTATATTGACCTGACAGCACAGGGCATGAGGTCTTGTCTGAGACTGTCGTGGACTGAGCTGATCTGGACTTGTTTTAGCTGTAATAGAAATAGTGTGGCAATCAGAAAGCTTCTGCCTTAATTGTTTTCAGTTTGGTTCAGATTACAGAAAAAAACAGTTATTTGCTGTGAAATGAACTATCTGTGACACTAGAGAAAAATGTGGCCAGGATAAGCAGAGAAATGAGTTGATACCACAGGTCTTAGACAGTCCCACAGAGCACTCTGGCAAATTTTTGGTCACTGTAGCCATGAGTTTTGTGGATTGGGTAAAACCAGTTTTATTGATAACAAACAGAACAGAAAACTTCAGTATTTAGGCAGCAAACAAAACAAAGACAACATAAAAAGAATGTCTTACAAAAGCATAAAAGAGACCCAAGTGGCCCAAGACTGATGAGGAAGAGCCCCACCATCAACATCATACTCTTCCTGATTCGGTACCAATGACTTTGAGGACTTTGAACTTTAAACATACTACAGGTATGTACTGAAGAAAACTATTGTCTGTAGGAATTGACATTACTTTTTTGTAGTGAAATATGCAGTGAAGTAGGAAGGATGGAATTACAAGAAAAATAGTACAGTCTCACAGTTAAGACAGTGAAAGGGGACAAAAAATTTTAACTCTTTATGAAAGGGGTTTTTTTCACCTCTTGAAACATGAAAGCTGCTTAAAAAGACTTCAGTAGGCTTCAGGTCCTATGTTTCCATGATTACCCTCCTGATGAACTAAAAGATCTGGAAGAAATCCCTTCCTATCCCTTCCTGAATGCTGCATAGGGTCAACATTTCAAAATGCTACTACAGTCAAGCATAAAAAAAAAAAAATTACATATACAAATGTAAGAAAGTGCTTACACACCAAGCTTTTGAGAGAATTTAGGAATACAGCAGCTAGACTGTAAAGCAGTACTACTGGACAATTAGTAATATAAATGATATAGAAATTTCAGTAAGATGGACTGAAAAATTACATTTTTTTATAGTTCTGATGTCTGTGAGTTTCACGGTTTTTTAAATGTTTGAGGTTCTTTAAAAGAAAAAAAAACAATAATACTTTCAGTTCTTCAAATTTCCATCACAATATACTCTATAAGAAAATAAACAAGATTAAATAAACATTCCTGACTGTTCTCTTTTTCCTGAGGAACTTGATTTTGGTCAATCATTTATATTTATTTAACCTGCAGGAAGACATTTCTCTCATTTCAAGTTTCAATCACATACTTGATGTATGGGGTTCAGTTGTTTGTTTACATAGGTTGCTATTTAATAATATTTTAGGTAAGTTAAAGATACCAATGACATGGCACAATTTAGATATCCTTATTCTGCTCTGCTCTGTGTTAAAAATCAAATGAACATCAGCTTTTTTTCAAAGCAGCAAAAATATCAGAGTGTATAATATTAAAATATTCTGATATATCTTTTGCCAGTGCTGATAGAATCATGCTGCTGGCATATTTAAAATGAGCCATCAATCACACATGGAGACAATAACAAGCACTTCGTTGACAGTTTTCTGACCCAGATACCCTTAAAATGAAATATTAGAATGCAGAGTGGAAAAAATAGCATAATCATTATATGTATTACCATAACACCTAATGTATTGGTTAATGTGTAATAATGACATAAGTATGAACATGCTTCTTTTCTTTGTATAACTAATGAAATGTTGGGAGTTTGAGGGGGTTTGTTTGTTTATTTGTTTTTTCTCAAAAAGGTTTATTTCATTTTACTTATTTCTTATGGGTTTAGACTTATTTTTGAAATATACAGTCAGAGATAGTCTAATTGATGGAGATTAAGAGTTGTGCTTAAATGGATATTGATCACTGTATTCCTGTTGTTCCTGTGTTAGGATGAATACAAAAGCTATTTATGATCTGTTAAAGTCTTGGAACATGAATGGATGAACGTAGAGTACCACACATAGGACATAACATTTCTGTGTTCTACAGCTTAATGAAAAGGAAGTCTTTTTCATCTTCATGTCCATAGAAGGCATACAGGAGTCTTTTGATATATATGCAACAAAGAAGAACCAAGGAAACAGACTTAACAGTGTCAGCTTGAGCTTGGCAAAAAAATTCTCTGTGAGGTGTAAATCTGGGACAGTTTCTTTACTTACAAAAATGAGTGATTGCCCATTTTATCAAACCATGCAGGAAGTGAGATTACCATTTAAGAGATTCATAAACCCTTTCAAAATAGATCTTACAAAGATTAATTAAAGCAAGAGAAATATGTTTTTTCAAACCTTATAAGTAATGAGAGATGTATGCTATTATGCCATAGAGACAGTATTGAGACTGCAGATAATCTAGGTATTGCTAAAAAACTACATAAATTCTTTATTTCAGATATCAACAAAGATGACAATTTTGAACAGAAGGCCAAAGTAGAATGGCTACTGGAAATGGAAGTATACTTATGGCTGTACTATGTTTGACTGTAGCTCACAGCTTAATCTCCTTCCCATAAAACTAAAATAAATATATGACAAAACTCCAGAGATTTTTCACAGGAGATCATAATAAATCTATTGATTTAGGTATGGTATTATCACACTGGAGAATTAATAATGTGGTGAACTAAAGAATCTGTCTTGGAACTTATACTAATATTAACATTTTTGTTAGCCTTCTTGATGCAAGAAGTATTAATATATTTAATTTACAACATGAAGCTAAAAGGCATGAGCAAGGCATGAGACAATTGGAATACTATTCATGAAGGGATGGATAATCTTTAGGGATGGAAAAGGGAGAAGGAAATTCAGTGGAACAATGCCTAGTCATTTACTTGATGCTAATAAGAAACTGGGGACTCACTGGATAGAAGCAGAGGAGAAATAAGACAAGGATATATTACCTGATAATAAGGTGGTGGTAAAGTACCATCCTGTTGAAGATATGAAAATAAACAAACATAATGTCAGGATATAGCTAACACAATACAGACATAAAGTAATATTACTGTCAATGTATAAAGGATTGATTACAACTTGATCTGTGTAGTATGGACTGTCGTTTAACCAATATTCAAGAAACATGCAATTGAGCTGGAATAAATGCAGAAAAAGCCTGTTAAAAAGAGCAGGATAAAGAAAGGTTTTCTTAGAAGAAGAAAAAAAAAAAGTCTGGGACTTATTTCTTCTGTGAAAGGTAAAGTTAGAAAGGAAGGTAAGGTTTTTTCCTATAATTGAACTAGGGATGCAAATAGAAAGAAGAGGGAATTATTTAAACTAATGGAAAATTAAGACAAAAAAATAATATAAACTGACAGTGCAGAAAGTTTGCTTCTAAGAAAATAAGAAGTAAGAAATGAAACACAGAATTATGAAAAACAGCATCAAATCTGACTAGTGTAGCAAGAATGGGAATTGGTCATGCCTCTTGCTAGCATTCACATCTGCTACACAAGACCAGAAATTCCACAGGAGACTAGCAGAGCATGGATGCTCTCTGTCTCAAACTGGACACATTTGTTTTGTGAGTAGGTTTGGACTTTTAAAAATTGCCAGTATTTTCCTTCCAACTAAACCCTTGAAATTAATCCTGATGGCTGTCTCCTGACCTACACAAAGTGAGTAGATTCATCACAATCCAGTTCCCTGGGGAGAGTTGTTCACCAGATTAGAAAATAAAACTATCCACACAATCACACTTTTCCTCGTTTACTGGCATCATATAGAAAGCATTAAATGACTTGGTATCATGCAGCTAGGAAGACTCTTTTATCCTAGTAGTAGATAGCTGCAGTCCAGGTTTGAAGCATATTTGCAACAATAATATTGCTCTGCATTTCCCCTTTACTATTTTGTTTCATGGGTTTAAACCAATCAATCAATTAATCAATCAATCTCCAAGTCTGCCACTCAGGCAGACTTTCACTTAGGGACTGAAAAATAAGTCATGCCTTCTGAAAGACAGCTGCATAAACACCGAGCTGATCATAGAAATTCCCAGTGGGACTGCTGTATCACCAAAGGAGATATTAATACAATTTTTATTTTGTTTTTAATTTGTTTATGGTCTATCTCATTGACAAAAAAAAGGTGTCAAACAAGGGCCCACTCAATAGTCATATTATTAAACTACTCTTTTTAGGGATTTATTTTAACAAAGGGATAACATATTGTATAAATTACAACATCCTGTATAAATATATGGATATGCAAGATGTGGTAAGTAAATTGTTCATCTTTGTTAAGAGATGACTTAAGTAACTTAGAAATATCTAATGCTAGTGTAATGTGTTTGGAGGTATTTTAAATTTTTATTAGATTAAACTATTGAAAACATTTGATAACATACATAATGACAAAGTTTATGTCTTGGCTGAAATTACTGCACAGGGCTCAGAATAAGATTCTGGTTTCTGTTTAATTTTTAATATACTATACAACAGAGGAAGCTTGCTATTCTTGCAAGATGTGATACCATAATTAATGAAATGGACAGAACTCATAGATAAAAAATCCCAATAGTCTAAGTGTTTCACATTTCCTTGCAATTTTTGCAGGAAAAACAAGGCAAGAAGAACTTTTCATGAAAAATTTTCAGACTACTATACTTGCAGTTATAGCATAGTGCCAATGCTCTCCAGTTACCTAACAATTTGTTACACCACCTCTTTTTCATCCACCAGTGTCATCAATCACACATAGAAAATTCAATGAGACATGCAAACACAAATGCAGCATGATTTATCTTCCTGTTGCAGTGTGCAGCATGGGTGTTAACAAAATCTATCTCCAATTCAGCTTCATTTTTGGGAGAGAAGGATGGGAGAAACTTTTTTTAAAAAAACAGTTATTTTTGAGGTTGTAGAAGCCTTACTTTTAGTCATAAAACTCAAGGAAAACTAAGAGTAGCACTTTTGTTTCCACTAATAATTTACTGGAACATGTGACAAGAGAAACAAAGCTGGACCTTTTCTCAAACTGAAATTCAATGTATGAAGTAAGCACTTATTTCAGATTTAAGAAGAGAAGAGTAGAAGAGCCCTGCACCATTCTGCTTAAATGTCAATGAACTAGTGTAGCAATGTTAAACATGAAATGTACTGAGTTGTCTCTGAAGATGACCAACTCAAATACCGTTGGCAGATATGTCAAATCCATACCTTGATTGTGAGGTTTTGTACAGTAAGAATTTTATCATTTTCTCTGTACACAATAAACTTTCCACATGTGGCATTTTGCCACTATGAAAAAAATTTAAATAAATTCTAAAAGATTCTTACTTATCTTTGGCATGAAAAATTATATATTTCTATTTTCAACAAGATCCTTTCACATTCTTTAAAAATGAAGATATCGTATAAAAAGAAACATCTTAAACAAAAAAAAAAGATCTGTTGAGAGCAGACTTCAGTAATGAATTTTCAGGATCCAAGGCACAGCCACATCCTGCTCTACATTCAAATTGTGGACGTGGAGGTAGAACAAGATCTTTAGAATATGGTTTCAGGATCATCTTATTGCACTCTTTCCTGAAAAGCAATTGCTAGAACAATCCACAAACTGTTTAAAATTTCATTACAGTTTAAGTAATTTACTGCAAGATCTCAGAAAAAAAAGAAGTGCACAAATGTGGTTTAACTTTATTTTTCTCCTTATTTTCTCTGAATCACTCAGCTACACACTTAGCCAATAACAATTATAGGCTTCTCTAATATAATGGCTTTATTGATTATCCAAAATAATGTCATTAATAGAAGTTTAAGAATTTCCAAATACAGCTTGTCATTTGCAAAACATGTTTTATTCCACACACCAAATTTAAGGTCTTGACAAGGAAGAGTCACTTTAGATAGAGCCATTTACTTAAATTCTTTAGTTAGACTGTGGGACGTATGCCATATTTGACAAATGAAGGGGGAACTGCAGACTATAGAGGGATTATTGAAGTATAGCAAGTTTAAATGGTACATGATGGAACCCATGAAGACTTGTGTTGATTTACCTGGATTCTATTATTTATGAGCAAGCTGATAAAGACAGCAGTATAGTCCTTGTCTGTGGTCCTGGATTTTTAATTCATTATGTCTGTTGATGCAATTTAACTTTAATGCCTCCATAAAAGCTTGAAACTAGTTTGAAAGGGATTCATTTTGACACCTTACTTTTAGGTGGGATAATTAAGTGAAAATAATTTTTCCTCTCCTTCTCCCTACAAAGGATGTTGTGTGTCACTATAAATTAAATTTGAATTCGAGTGGGAACTGCTAGATTCTGTTTGGATTCCTTCATTTTGTGTCATTTAGCATCTTTCACCTATATGGAAAAAATGGTAATGATATTTTCTGTTATAGGGTTCTTTTTTGTTTGTTTGCTTTCCTAAATGAATTATTGTATGAATAAAGATGATGTATAGCTTAATGTAGTGAATTTTCACATGATGCAAAAAGGAAACAGTTTGCTGAAGTATTTAAAATGGAGATCTGCCAGAAGCTTCTATGAGATTTGAAATTTTAGAAAACTTCCAAAAAAAAAGATTTAAGATGAGGCAGAATGCAAAAACACACCTCTAAACCAACCCTGACAGTATTAAGCATTTCTGGTTTGAATTAGTTTTAATTATTACTACCATTCTCTAGGTAATTCATACCTTCTCAGAAAATCTCATCTGGAATAACCCTTGCTAGCTAATATGCACTAGTGTATCAAGGCTTTCTTCTCTCTGAAGGCTAAATAAGTATTTCTTCAAAATGCATACATGGAGTACTCGTTGGAAAAAAAAAAAAAAAAAAGCCTCTTTCCCATCTTTGGCCCACGGAAAATCTATGAACTACAGTATGATGATGTAAAACCACACTAGCTGGAGAGTAAATGTGAAGCTTGATAGATACTCCTTCTAAGCCCAGAAGGTCATCGCATGTATTTAGCTGAAATATTCTGACAAAAATATGATTATTCGTGTCATTCAGTACATTAGGCACTTACACTGTGAAATCAAATTTCTAGAGAACAAATGGAAAGAAAGCTAATTTTCTATACAAAAACGTTCAGGATATTCTCTATTCAAAACCAAATGGTTTGTTTTCTTTAGTCAAAGAAGAATTGTGGTAATACCTTCTGCCCTTTGGGCTGCATTAGGAATGTTGCCAGGAGGTTGAGGGAGGTGATCCTTCCCCTCTACTCAGTACTGGTGAGGCTACATTTGAAGTAGTGTGCCCATTTCTGGGCTCTCCGGTACAAAAGAGACATGAACATACTGGTGATAGTCCAACAAAGGACCATGAAGATGATTAAGGGACTGGGACATCTTTCATAGGAGGAAAGGCTGAGAGAGCTGGGACTGTTCAGCCTGGAGAAGAGATTGCTCATGGGGGATCTTATCAATGTATATAAATGCCTGAGGGAATGGTGCAGAGAAGACAGAATCAGGTTCCTTTGTGGTGTTAGGACAAGGGGCAATGGGCACAAACTGAAACACAAGACATTCCATCTGAACATCAGGAAACACTTTTTTACTGTGAGAGTGTCTAAGCACTGGCACAGGTTACCTGGGGACATTGTGGAGTTTCCCTCCTTGGAGATACCCAAAAGCTGTCTGACATGTTCCTGAGTACCTGGCTCTAGGTGGCCCTGCTTGAGAAGAGGGGATTGGACCAGATGACCTCCAGAGGTCCCTTCCAACCACAGCAATCCTATGATTCAATGTTTTTATGTATAACACACCAGCAGTTTATGAGAGCAATATGGCAGGAAACAAGAATAACATAGGTTGTCCATTATCAAGATAATGCTAACAAGTCATCAATATTTAATTTTTATTTGTTAGAAAGAGAAATAAAGGCCATTATCTTATAAATTACCTTGTAACCTTCATCTGTGTATCACATCCCACACAGCCTGAGTTGCCCCATGTTTCTGTCTGAACTTGGGGATGGATAACCAGAAAAATCCTCATGAAGGGCTGTTGCATAGGCACATGAACAGGCAAAAACTCAGTGATGAATTTACTTACCTTGTTTATCTTTTTAAAATCTAATCACTTGATTCAGCTTCGTTGTAAAAGAGTTGGTTGAAGCACTGTGGTGAATGTGATTTTGTTACAGGGCTTTGGTTCAGCAGCAGTTTAGGATTTATTAATATTTGAGATAGATCACAATAATTATTAACAGCATGTAACAGCAGCTAATTTAACAGAATGATTCAATAGAATTTGTAACAATCAAACTAGAGACTTAGTAAAAGATTTAAAATGGCAAAGGTCACTGGAAACTTACAGCAGGGTTGCACACACAGATAGGTGTTAAATCACATACATACAGTCAGGCAGACAATTCTGGATCAAATTACACAGACAGACAGACAAATAGTTCTGGACCAAATTGCAGACACAGAGAAATAGGCAAATAGTTCTGAACTAATTGCATACACACACAGAAGTTAACCTATGATTAAAATTTTCCTTTCTGTGACTCATAAATTACTCACTTCTATGCACTGGCATTCATCACCAGATGGCTGGTGAACCTTGCAAAATCAGGCCTTTGAATCCTTGTGAAATCATCGACGAATGATCTTTGAATCCTTGTGAAATCTACCCTGAGAGGCATCCCAGCTGAGGGGAGATACAGGAGGAGGAGATGACAATGTTATACGATATAACAATATATTGTGTATATATGATATATATATAACAATATACAATAACAAATGTTATGTGATAATTCCTATTACTCACCTCATGAACAGAATGAGCACTCACCCTAAGCTCTCACATGCTCATCTTTGTGGCTCTGGGTATAGCCAGGGAAATGTCCACTGAGAGATAATGTGCAGGGTTAGTGCGCTTCCTATTTTCTTCCTCTGCACTTCCTGTGCATTGCTTGTTAGGTGTCTTGCTAGCATGTGTTACCTTCATGCTTTCTGCAAAAGGGAACTAAAACTTGGAAGATTTTACCAAGTGTTATAAAGCTCTGGTCGGGATGGATCTCACTATTTACAGAGCTACCTCTGACTAAAGATACAGGAACGCTTAAAAAAAATTAGCTCCTGACTCCAGTATGAAGTTTAGAGCATTATGAAATTAATGCTCAAATTTTCCATTCAGGCAGTGAAAGATTCTAGAAAGTCCATGAAAACTGATTGAGAAATCATACAGGATGAGTGGCACTACTAAGCACTAGCCAAGAACTGTACACAAGAAGGGCAAGTGCAACCTCCACCACTCTGTATAGTTAAGACCCTAGGCCAGACTTCATGTACAGTGCTACCTCCCTGAGTCCTTACACTGTTCTTACACATCTTCTGCAAGCAGATACCTTACAAGGAGGGCGTGTGCCACTGAAGAAGAAAGTGGAGGATTTTTTGGTAGTCATTGGCTGCAGGGTTGTTTCAACATCTTTATTAGACAGTAATTGCATGAAATAAATATTTGGAGAGAAATTGAAAGAGGTCTAACTCTTTTCAGGTATGCTTTCAATATGCCTAGTGGATTAGACACATCTCAGAAATAAGTAAAAAAAATAGACATATCTAAAATGTAGTTCAGGTCATAATGAAGCATAGGAAGAACTATGTATCTATATTGTTAGACACTTCTGCAGACATGCTTACTTTCAAGTGCTTAGAAAACTCTTAGGTTAAATAAGAAAGCCACCAGTGGGTATTTTATTTCTGGAGCAAGTGAAAATTTCACTTTCTGTTCCTGTTAATCTTCCTGAATAACACATTAGATCTAAATCTCAGACATTTGGATTAAAAAAACAAACAAACAAACAAACAAACAAACAAAACAAAACACCACAAAAAAACACACAGAGGAAAAAAAAAAATCTGCTTTGAAACCTGAGTACATGTGCCATCAATTAATTTCTTTAGGTCACTTTTTTGGATTTATCCTACAGCAAGACCCAGAATCTTTTTTCAAATTCAGAAGTGTATTACAGTGATGATCCTTAGGCCAGGTCTGTAATAAAAAAATATATCCAACAGAGTTCAGCAAATCTGCTTTCCCATCAAGGATTTTAACAACTTTGTATCTTTAGCCAAGGAATGGCTCTGAAGTCAGAATGTTCTTACATACAATAATATGCTCTATTATCTTGTCAGAAGTAGGGGATTTTTATATATAAAGGCTATCTTCTTCTGGCTTTACTCGGTCCAATTCATTCTTTTTTTTTTTTTTTTTTTTCAGATTTCAAAATGTTTGCAAGAACTTTCTTAACCTTCTACATCACTGGCTGCTTCCAAGTCTGGTGAGCCTAGTGTCTGTAACCTAGCTGTTTCCCTTGATGTCTGGCATCTGAAAGCCCTGAGAATTCGTATTCTATTTGGAGTTTGGCTCATCCCTAAATCCCTAAGGAAACCCCATCTGCAGCTATCACTGCCAAAATTACTAACTCTCTCACTGCAGATCAAACTCTGTGGCTTCCGTTAAATTCACAGAATCAGCCATAAATGTGGGGACCTGCTATAAAGCTAGATGAAAACAATGTTCTCATCAGATCCAGTAATGCTTTTAGCAGCAACAATATTGACAAGGAGGTCAATTTTACGAAGCAGCTACTGGGAAGCTTCTTGTTCACAAAATTGTTTTTTAATGAATTTGATCTAATTTTGATCAAAAGCATATTATGAAAAATGAAATTTTCCATAAACTTAATATCTTGCCTTATGTCTCTCTACAATCATAAATGCCGAAGCTGTTGTGACATGATCTTTAGCTCCTGACATGGAAATTTCCTCCCTCCCATGCCTTGCACACAACATGCAAATATATGTATATATATACACACACACACACACTTTTGATGAAAATAAGCTTAGTAAAACATTTCCAGTCATCTGTTTTACACTATGTTTAATATAATGCAAAAATGATAAAATGGAGCACAGCAATTCATTAAACAGACACCTGCACACACTGAAACAGATGGGTAAGATAAATTTAATACAACCATTTTGTCTTTTAGTCAGAGATGCCTTTTTCTTCACTCTGCCTTCATCAGCTTTTAATGTCTTTTTTTTAAATCACATGGCAAATCCCAAGGAAACTCTTCTGTTCTTCCAAAGTTAGGCTGTGGGTATGCCATTTACCACATGAGATTCCTCTCCTCATACTGATATTCTTACATTGTTCCTTCAAACTAGTTAACTTTCTTCCATTAACTGTGCTTAGACAATAAGCTGGTTTGGGACAAGCATTGTCCCAACAAGTCATTTTCTCAAATGACTTCTGTCATTTACTTAGTGTTTAAGTCTTCAATGCGAATAAGGCAATCACAGATATAAAAAGTTTCTCAATTTTTATAATCCTCACTGTATCTGAGAAGGAGTTGATACTCCTCAGTGAACTCCATGGCTATATATATCACATTTGTGTGCTGTCTGGCAGCAGCTTATCATGGTCTTCTTTTCCAAATGAGTCCTACTTTGTGTCAGAAACGATACATCTTGAGAAATGCCAGTTATTTAAGAAAACCCTCTGAATAAATCTATTTTTCTTAAAGTGGTATAAATTAGGAGTAGCTCTACTGCAATGCTGTTGCTTGAATAGGAAATGGTCGGGTCCTTAGTTTCCTTTTAGAGTTAGTGGAGAGAGGCAGGCTTTAGAGGCACCTAAGTCAGACTTCTGCTCTGAATCACCCTTCAGCTGAACCTTTCCATCGATTATATGCGAAGACAGCCTATGCTAACTTCATCTAAATTAAATATCCACAGAACATGGCTTGACTGAATGCTGCAGCCCTTTCCAAGGATTTGATAAAAACCACTGCATACAAGCCTTTACTACTGACTTTGTCAATAGAGAGTGTTTGTCAGAAAGATAAGCAAAATGTGGTCAGGCAGCTGAATGAATACTTGAGCCATGAGGCATAACAAGGTAAAGTATATTAAATGACAACTTTACACCACAGCATACAACCATAACTCAGAAATAAACACATCTTGGCAGAATCAGAAATGCTGTATATAACACTGGTGGCAATTTTTTACTTAGAGATAACAAATGTGATGTATTCCGGAGCTTGATTAGAGATAGCATATTGTCCTTCATAAAGGCAATATACTCAGGGTGAACAGTGAAGGTCTGGCAAGATTCTTCTACCTTTAGTAAACCTATAGCATACTCATAGTTCATCTTTTGTCTGTCTACACTCCTGTCCATCTTTCCAGTGGCATTGTGCCTATAACAGATTTTTTTTTTTTTTTTTTTTTTTTTCCATTTCAGTGCAAGGTATCTGCCAAGACAATGTGCAGTTAGATGGTTAGCGTGCAAATTAGTTCAAAACTTCCCCCCCCTCCTCGCCTTGTTCTGCAGAAGTTCCCTCCTTTGAGACTTCATTGCCTCATTATTTCAAGTGCATCTCTTCTGGACAATGTTTGATTTGCATGAGCCAAAAAAAAACAACCCAAAAAACAAAACAAAACAAAAAAAAAACCAAACCAAAAAATCCCTGAATAGAACAGAGGCAAAATGATGGCTTTTACATATACATGTGGCTGCCAGTAAAGCAGAATGTATTCCACTGGGCACATGGGAAACCCATTAAGAACAGTTGTGATGTCAAAATACATGCAGCTCAAGAGTGCAGTCAGACATTTCATCTTAGATTTGCAACTAGCAAACAGCGATGTCAGAGGAAATTGCCGTATTAGGAACCAGAACACACACACACACTCATACACACAGACACACATACACATTTACTTGACATGTGATGTGGGTTTAAACACATAAAAATAGATTATAGTTTCAAAAAGCAACTTTTTGTTTTTGTGAAAGATGTAGATCTTCAGACTCTAGGAGATAATTTGCATGAATGAATGGTCTGGGTTCTGGTGTAAGGTGGTATGGTTGGCCATTCTTGAATAAGATTGTGAAAAGGTTCAACTGAATCCTTCATCCAGATTAGTTAAATTATATTTAAATTTTAACTAAATTGTGAAACAATTACTGGTATTTTACATCCCTACCCACAGACTATTATACTTCTCCGGTCCTTTTTTAAATCTCACCTGAAATCTCTATCATCAGTTTAGTTTGTTGCATTGGGAAGATTAGACTCCACAGATCTTTCCCAGCAGAGCCAACTAAATGTGATTTTTGTCCCCCCCACTAAGAAAAGGCCCCAGGCATTGTACTGACCTGCCCATAAGGGGTTGCATGAACTCTCTGGATTTGTCTTACCCTGAGCTATTTAACCTCGTTGTAACTCCTCATATTTCTGCTTAAAAAATACTGTTGATATAAGGATTCAGAAGGACATTGGATAGATGAAATTAACACCAGCATAAAAGGGATTCGATTAATAACTTTTTTTTTTTTTCATTTGATTGGGGTTGGTTGTTTGGATTTGGGTTTTTTTTTTTGGTTTAGGTTTTGGTTTACAATTTGAACTGTGTTATTGAAGAGGTTTTTCCTCAATTCATTTGAACTAAGATTGTTGTAACTGGAAATCACCTGCATTTTTAGTATTATTTACTTTTTAATTCTGATTAGGTTGTTAACACTTTAAGTAGACTAATAATATATTATTATCTCCACAAAAAAGGTGTGCCCCCTCCTATCCAGAACAAGTTTGACACTTTGGTTATGCCTTACCATAGTTTGATGAAACAATGTACAGAAAGTTTCCCACTTTTTTTATGGACTCTAAATACACATGATAACCTGGGTTTTCATAATACAAGGACTGCATTCCCATAAATGAGTTGTTTGTAGGAAAATAGTCCAAAATGTTCAGTTAGGAATAGACCTGATAGCATGTTGAAAAGCTTAGTATAAGAGCAAGGCAAAATACTCGAGCAAATGATTCTAATTATAGACTCCTTGTATCTTCTCCTGGAAATTGACCCAATTGTCACAACTCATAGAGAACAGTAAATCAGTTGCTGAATTTGACTTCTTGCACAAAATTCTCCCCTGAGAAACTTGATTTATTAATTCCAGTTTACCAAATGGAATTATTAATATGAACGTACCCTTCAAACATGCGTTTTAAGTTACGCTGATATGATGCTTCATCCTAAAGCATTATTATAATTATGTTTTAGTTAAATATCTCTCTCTGGACACAATATAGTCAATTAGCTCAATGCAGAATAATTTTCAGATCCTGTTTTTGTAATGCAACATTATTATGGACTGATCACATCCTATTCCAAGCACATTTTCTTTTGCTGTTTATATAATAGCTATGCAATTCTGCTAGTTTATCTATAACAGATTAACCACAGGCATCATTAGAACATCTATTAGTTCATTTTCAACCATATATGACCTGCAGTTGTATTCAAAATGGACCTAAGTCTAGGTCAGATTCAAATAACTCTATAAGAAACCAAGGTGATATAAAAATACTTAGAACCATGTGTATAATTGTAAAGGAATATCTTCTTATAACAAAGCCTGTCCTCATTTAGTCACTAAACTGGTCAGTCAGGAAAAACTCTGTTAAGTGATAACTTCAGTATCTAAGAATTAAGACAAAGAGTAAATTTTCCATTCTATTATGCAAGTAGAAATTTCCAGCAACTACTATTTAAAATGAAAAAGTGCAAGGTGGAAAGATTTTTCTGAATCACATTTCATCTTCTATGGAAAACTACATAGTTTGTGTAATCAAAGTCACAGAACTGTCTTTTTGCTGATTATGCACTCAGTTATTCAGTAGACTCAGAGCTTAGCTTTCTCTGATTCCCAGGCAATTCTACCTATTTAAGGGTGGAGGTGAAAAAATAAGAGGTTATGCATATCTGCATTATCTTAAAATATAATTAGCAGGAAAAAGGAATGTTGCATTGGATTTTTTTTAATATGAAAAAAGGTATAAGTAGTACAAACTTTTTGCAATGGTAGGGGCAGAAGGAGTTAACAATTCATTCCTAGAATCTTAAAAGGTAATTACTGAATTTTGACCCAGCCAAACTACTAGAATTTGAAAGATCATCATTCCTTGTCATGGATCCACATTTCCTATATAACTGAGCATCTAGTTTTGAAGGCAAATTTAGTTTGTATCCAGTACACTACACATGCAAATCCTATTTCCCCTAGTATTCCCAGTGCAGTCCTCAGAAAAACAAGTAAAACAAGAACTTGACTCAAGGTGATTTACAGCGTATGTGATAGAAATGACTCTTTGGTTTAATAACATAAATACACAAAGTCAAACAAAATGCTGTCAAAATGACATCATCAACGGTTGAGAACAACATTGTTATTTTGATTTTGTTGTAATTAATAATAATTTACTTTTTTATTTAATTACAGTGTTTAATTCTATTAAATTCTTCATTTACATCTGGACTCTCCTATTAAAATCTAGCAGTAAATCAGATGAAGTGAGGAATGCTGCCACAGAATAGAGGTATGAAGGCAATTAATCTTAAAAAATGTTTTGTATATTTTAATTTCATAAAGTGAGAATTCTAAAACATACTGAGAAATTATTAAAGTCATATCAAATGTCACCTTCCATTAAAAAAAACCAACTTAATGCAAAATTATCTCTACTCATTACTGAGATATATTTACTCTTGCTTTTACTGTTATTATTAACTGCAAACAAAACCAGTACCAATGTATTTATGTTCACAAATATCTTTATTATAAAATATTTGGAGGCTTATAGATTTATGCTGTTTGACTAGAAACCTGTCAGGAAAATTTTTCTTCATTTAGTGCCAGAAATTTTTTCTTATGTTTCAAAATTAAATGAACACTTAAGGTATCCTTCTAGTCTGGAAAAATATATTTTTCGAGTTAGCATTTTTAAAGCTTGATTTTTTTTCTCTTCCACATCAAATGTTCCAACATCTTCAAAATATTATTTAGCTTCTACCTAGTAGCTTTCCATTTCTATTTATAAAAATCCATGGTATTAACATTATTACATACAGACTCTAATAAGTGAACTGCTCTAGATGGTTTCATCAGCAACTGTGAGCAGTCAGTTGTTGACTAGAGGGCTGGAGTGCTGACAGTAATGGTTTCCAGAGTGGTCTTGCACAGGATGTGAAGTCAATTGCTATGAAGTTATTTTTAACATCTGAATATGCAAGCAACATTTCTGGGAGGAGAAATAATAGATTAAGAAATCAGCCCTAGGGAAAAAAAAAAAAAAAAAAAAAAAACCAAACATGAGAGGCATGTCATATATATTTTCAAACATAAAGTTTATATTGAAATCCTACATTACACTGTATCAGAAGAAGGCTGGGTAGGGTATAAGAGGAATGCTAGCAGACATACTATCAATTAATTTTTATTTTAAAAGTTATCCACTTTATTTTGTGTAATACAAAATATCTTAAAAAGTACTAAAAATATTTTCTATATAGGTTATTTCTTTCTTTTTTTTTTCTTCACTGGGAAATTATACTTTGAAAGGCAGCAGGGAACTACTGTTGCATGCTAGTAATTGCCCTGAGGTTGGATTCCTTTTTAATACATTCTGAAAAGTCAGAAAGCTGATCTGTGCTTCAATAAACTGACCTCATCCAAGTGTATGTCTTGTCAAAGGAACAGAGCAGCTTCTTTTGCTGTATTCAGTCTGCAGATCACCACAGAGTCTGAAAACTTTAGGTTTCTTCGTTCATAAAAGCTGACTGCACAGAAGCATTAAGCAGACTAATACCTACTTGAAAAGTACCATAAATGATATTCCAAAGAATGGCTAAAATGATGACTATTGATGAATGTAATTTCTCTCACCACCTTAAATGTACAAACAAGGATCTGTTCTTGACAACGAAACTCCAGAGATTTCTGTAAACTGGGAAATTAGAGTCAGAACAGGTCTTTTTTACCAATGTTAACATTAACTACTCATTACAAACACATGCTGGTGCCATATTACCAAACAGAGCTGCTCTTACAGAGGAATGGCTGACACCGCTCCTGTTTATGGTTGAAGGTAGCTGGGTACTGCTTGGGTGCGTTGAGGAATGCTAAGCAGAAGCACAATGTTTTGCAAGTGAATAGCAGATGGCAAATGCAGTCAGTCATTCAAAGGGTTCATGTAGTATCACCCCCATGCTGCTATAGCTAACCTGGAAAGAAGATAATTATGTGTCCTGATT
Source organism: Aramus guarauna (assembly GCA_013400195.1). Classification (NCBI taxonomy): domain Eukaryota; kingdom Metazoa; phylum Chordata; class Aves; order Gruiformes; family Aramidae; genus Aramus; species Aramus guarauna. Next base: position 87,715 of record VXBL01007582.1, on the reverse strand, counting down.
TTGGCATCTGTTTTCCCCAGCTTTGTCTGTTAGGTCACTCTAATCCAGGTCACAGCATGACCAGGTGTAGGCCATGCCTCAGGCATTAAAAGAAACATTTAGTACTTGTTTAGCAAAGCCTTATGAAAATAGAAGACACTTGTCACTGGTTTGGTGGCAGTAGGTAGAAGGCATTGCCTTGCACTCTATATATCCTGTCAGGGTCCTGGGCATGGCCCCTGCCTGGGGCTTTGGCTGCTGGGCTCAGGGCAAAGCATTTGGCCAGCTGGTAGGAGCTGCTGTGAAGAAAGAGCTAGAAGAGGCCTCGGTGAGGACCTATACACCCTTCCCAGGGCAGCTGCTTTTAAGCTGAGGCTCTACCATTGATTTCCCTGAGCTACAGTTCCTGCCATGTCACCATGTTACAATTTTGTGTTACATCTGGTTTTTATGAGGGGTATGAGATAGCAAACAAAACACCACATCATATAATGCGGAGGCATAGGATGTACAGTAATGCATAGAATTACAGAAGTTTCATACACATGAAGCAAGTTCTTTTATACAATATTTTTTAGAAATTATTTTTTAAGGGGTCAAGGGGCCTCCAATCTTCTCAGACATAAACACTGCTTGTTTTCAGACTCTTCAACATATGTAATCAGGAAGATTTCCTGCCCCCAAAAGAAGGTAATTAAAAAGCCCCACCAAACAAAACAAAACAAAACACAACAAAACAAAACATAAAAGCCAAACAAAAGATTCCAAATCCTACAAACAAACAAACAAACAAACAAACAAACAAAAACCCAAACAAACAAAAAAACAGAACTTGTAAACTTCTAAATGATGCAATGTGAAAATGAAGGTACATGGCTAAGGCCTGTGAATCCTATGGTTACGTCTGAGCACCTCCTGGGTAATAATGTACCTTTGCTCATCTTATAATTTAAATAATATGTGACATCTTTACATGTTGCCAGAGATACCCATCCACTTATTTCTCATTGAAGCACACATACATGTTTGGAGGTGCCTTACAGGCCTGATTATTTACTATCTAGGAAGAAATCAAGAGACCTTTTGGTTAGGTTTTTATGCCCCATTTAATTCTATTCTATATATCTGTAGTTGGATGATTCCTCTCTTAGTAACAGTGAAATTACTGCAGCAGACACTGATAGACAAAGGATTCTACCTTGTCCATTACAGCACAGAAGCATGAACTGAAATTTTCAGAGCTCCTGATTGACTCTTGTTCTGGAGGCCAAAGAAGGATGATGTCCTACCAAATGGAAGTCTGTTAGACTCCTTTGGAAAGCAGCAAATGAAAAGGATTTGGCATAAATCTGGCACACTGACACGTGCACGGTCCTGCACATGAGTTGGCACAATCCCAAGCACAACTACAGGCTGGGCAGAGAATGGATTGAGAGAAGCCCTGAGGAGAAGGACTTGGGGGTGTTGATTGATGAAAAATTCAACATGAGCCGGCAATGTGTGCTTCAAGCCCACAAAGTGAATTGTATCCTGGGCTGCATCAAAAGAAGTGTGACCAGCAGGTCGAGGGAGGTGATTCTCTCCCTCTACTCTGCTCTCGTGAGACCCCACCTGGAGTACTGCATCCAGCTCTGGGGGCCCCAGTACAAGAAAGACATGGAGCTGTTGGAGCAAGTCTAGAGGAGGGCCGAAAGGATGATCAGAGGGCTGGAGCACCTCTCCTATGAAGACAGGCTGAGAGAGTTGGGCTTGTTCAGCCTGGAGAAGAGAAGGCTCCGAGGAGACCTTATTGCAGCCTTCCAGTACCTGAAGGGGGCCTACAAGAAACGTGGTGAGGGACTGTTTACAAGAACATGTAGAGACAGGACAAGGGGTAATGGCTTTAAGCTGAAGGAGGGTAGATGTAGATTAGATATTAGGAAGAAATTCTGTATGCAGGTGGTGAGGCACTGGAGCAGTCTGCCTAGAGAAGTTACAAATGCCCCCTCCCTGGAAGTGTTCAAGGCCAGGTTGGATGGGGCTTTGAGCAGCCCGGTCTAGTGGAGGATGTCCCTGTCCATGGCAGGGGAGTTGGAACTAGATGATCTTTGAGGTCCCTGCCAACCCAAACCATTCTGTGAGTCTATGATTCTAAAATAGAATGGCCACTAACAGCAATAGCAGGAACACTTTTGATTTGAAAATGTAGCTCAGGCAGTATGTAAAATAATTATAAACAATCTGGGAAAGGGTTGCTTGCACTGTGGTAATGAATAACTGTTAGAATCTATAAAATCTGAGAAAAAAAAATTCTTCAGAAAAAAATCTCAAGTAACATAATCAGTAAAACACTTTGTAATATTTAAGGCTTAGCAAGAAATGTTACTCACACAATACCAAAATACATTATATTATTTGTAATGTTTTCCTTGTCAGTCAAAGTCTCAACTTCATTAGAACTGATTTATTGAGCTTTTTTGAAGTCCCAAGAACTAGTCTGTGCTCAACACTGCTCTGACTCTTGATATTTTCATTGTGCCAACTGTGTTATAGCTAAATAGCATGATGCTGATTATTGATTATGACATAAAGGGCTTTTACAATTTGGGAGTGAATTTATAAAGCACTATAAGATTGTTTATGATAATATTGACTATTGATATGATGTCACACTGTTTAAATGCAAGAGCACAGTTCATGCATTAAATTTGTTTTAAATATATCCATGAGGTTATATTTCTCATTCAATAATTCAGTTCAGTCTGCTTTTGAACTATATTTTAGCTACAGGTTTTGGATTTTTGAACCATCTTTGTATCCTACAGTTTCATTTTCACTGTTCAGTTATCAGGCATGCATTTACTAACACCTGAAATTTCCTTGGAAGCTTCAGAGATCACTTGTGATCTTTTAATAACTCAGCATTTTTCAGGAGGGAGGTTAACATTGCTTTTGTTTGAGATCTCATTCTGAGTTCAAAGATCTTTCTTTCTTTCTTTTTATCTACCTTTCTATTCTTTGGTGTGAACCAAATACAAGCAAATATTAGCAAATACTTGAAACTAGCTACATGCTGTAGTTCACTAGCTGGGTGAAAATTTGCATTGAAAATGTATACATGAGACATCCTTGCAGAGGAGTGCCTAGACTTTTTAAAGCTATGGTGAAGTTTTTAAACAAATACAACTTTATTCCAGGCACAAAAATCCTTCAGGCCAAGTGAAGGAGACATGTCACAGTTAGCTTTTTTCCGTGTTGCTACTGTTCACTCTGAGTCACATCGAGGTGACTGAATTTTAAGCTTTAGTCTTTTGAAATATTTTCAGCTTTGTCAATTGGCTTTGTCTCCAGCAGCAAGAAATGTTTTCTTTTTTGGTCAGAAGGAAGGTACACAAACATTTGATTTGTTGAATTCATTCGCAGTGTTGATGTAAGTGGTTTTGTTTTGATTTTATTTTCACATACACAGCTGAACAACCAGGATCTTATTCTGCTTTTTCTGTCTTGGTTTCTCTTCCCCTCACGCATACTTCATGCATATAAAAAACAAATTAAAGAATGCATTGCTCATTGTCATGTTTCTCTTTAGTAACTGCGCTTCTACTTGCTTGGTAAATCTGACTGTCTTCCAGAGACTTCAGTGAGAACTAAAATGTAGAAATGTAGAAAAATCCTCAAATAAATGAATGGAGAATGAATTTTAACACTGATATTTGGACCTCCAGGAATATAACCTTAGAGGTATTTTTTAGATTAGTTTGTAGTTTAATCTGTACTCCATAAAACCTGATCAAAACTAAAAAATTATATATCTGAGATCATCAGACTTCATCCAGTGGTAAAGAAAACTCTCAGAAAAGATTAGTCCGCATATTTTATTTCTTTTCCCATAAAGTTTAAGTTTTAAATACCTTGGAAAAAAACTTTTACGTGAACTTCAAGACCTTGTCTTCATTTTATGCTTATTGGAGTTATAATAGTAGTAAGACTAATGTGCTGACTCCTGAGATCTCACATCGTAATATTTTAATGGCAGCTTGGCGTATAAATCCTACTGCCAAACATAGTAAATCATAGTTATATCCTAATCAGCCATGGTGAAGGACAGTCCTTGTCCGTGGTTAATTCGGATTCCTTCTTTCAATATTTTCAAACTGAGACTCATTATGTTATAATTGAGTGTTATGCTTATACTGTTTCAGGGAAAAACACATCAGCAAAGTATCTCGATTAACCAATGAGCTCTGTCAGTGACAAGCAAAACAGAAGAAAGACATGGGAAGGAAGGCAAGGAGAATCCACCGTGGAAGATGCTATGTAACACCTTTCCAATATGACACAGAAAGGAAAATGCTCAGGGAAATAGCCTTTTCCTTATTATCATAAGGAAAGTTCTGTTCTTGACGTATCATTTTTACAGAGCAAAAAGACATGGTACTGAGAGCAAGAAATACTTCTGTTAAAGTCATCTTATGTTTTCTGTCTTACCCTGTTGGTCAATACAGTACTCTTAAATGAGCTTCAGACTAGTGTCTGTGCTAGTGCTCCAAAACACTGTTTATCCAAACACTGTTTAGAAGTGTTTTGTTTAATTTGGTACTGCCAGTTCCCCAGGTGATGCTCACTTAATTGCTTTATTGTCTTGGTATTATATCTCCCCAAAACCAAGATTCAAATCATACCTTGTGATCTGATTTCAAATGAATTTACCAGGCATGAAACAGCTTCACTATGTATGCAAATTTTGGATCCCTCCATGGTCATGTCTATCGTACTCTATTTTTTTTCTTTCCTTCAAGTCTTGAAGTTCTAGCAATGCCTTCCTGTTCCTGAGAGACTGGAAGTCATTAAAGAAGTTAATGATGGAATGCAAAACAGAGATGGGGAGAGTAAGTGGGCCTGTCCGTAAGTCCAAGGTCAGGAGAACTTATATTTTCCAGTGTCATTTGTTTCAGCTGTCTGAGTGGAGACTGGAAATTCAAGATTCCATTTTACACAATGGAAAATCAAAGCCAGTGAAATTCTGAGAGAAATTGCTTGCATTGTATTTTCTTAATTTTTCCACCATTGTATGAATCCAATTCCTGATGACTCAGTGTCACTGAGTATCTTAGCTTACTGTTTCCAAGGTGAAACAGTTTTTTGGTTGGAGTTTTTCGGAATTTGGGAAGGTTGTTGATTTTTCTTTTGTTTGGTTAGTTTTTGTTTTGCTTTGTTTTTAGTTCCCATACACCCCTACACGCACACACAAAGGAACATACTACTTTTTTTCTATCCCAATTTTTAACCTTGCTGATGGTCCTTCTGTGGCTCTTTTCTTCTGTGAGATAATTAGTGAGTTTCAGTAACAGGCTGTTTACTCCCTCCTTCCAGTTCATTATTCTGTAAAGTACCACAGTAGTTATTATTGACCATAAAATTTTGCTTGTTATTTCCCTTCCATTCCTTAGTGTTTGATTCTTTACCATACCAAATAATCATTTATTTGTAGTTTTCAGAGGGTTTTTTTCTCCAATAACATCAGTATTTTCACAAATATTTAAATGTAAACTTATTACCTGTACATTACCTCTTATACTGCTTCTTTTAAAAGTAAAAATAGTTGTTTGTTTGGTTTTTTTTAATATTTTCTGCAAATCTATGCTGCATGTTCCTGCTGTGTTTAACATTCAAGGATTTTTCCTCTCTTAATACTTTGTTTTACTAGAGCTAGAAAGTACACAATAATGTGCAGACCACTGAGCTCTTCAGGAGTTCCTGACACCTCAAGTTTGTTTTTTATTGAAAAACAAGTAGCATATTTGCTTATCTCATGCCAAGAGTTTTCTCAAGATTTCTAGTTCTTTCTTATGAACATATTTTGTTGCTTAATTTGCTATTTCTAGCTAGATATTCTATCCATCTAAACTGAAGTCTCTTTTGCAACTTTTATTCTAGTGTTCTTTATAGCATTTATAGATAAATTGTCATTCTTATTTCTATTTCTTTTTTCATTTTAAATATTATTAACAGATATTAAAATAGTGTTTTTGAAAAATCACTAAGTATACATATAATTGTATAATTATATAAAAGTATCATAGAATCATAGGACAGGACATCTCCAGTTGCAAGGGATCCATAAGGTTCATCGAGTCCAACTCCCTGCTTCTAGCAGGCTAATAATAATTTTTAAAGTAAATTATTACATATATTTTCCCCCACCATTGATATTAAATGTTTCCTGTGTATTTTCCACGAACCATTTCAGTATTACTGTTTGATATTTTTTTGTCTTTACTTCTGTTCTGCTTATGACTTTAACAAGCAATGTGTGGCAAATTTGACGTTCTGAATAATGATATTTTTATAAAGATCTGTGTCCCTTGTAAACTCACTGTAATTTCTTCTTTTCTTTTGTATTTTTCTTTTTTATGTTCCCTTTCCAATGTCAGTCGCGTTCTACTGCATTCTTTGTGCCTCTGGCACCTTAATTTAATGTGTCTTTTCATCTGTCGCCTTCCATTGATGAATATTAACACTTTCTTCCACCATACATTCTTTAATAGGTGCCTGTGGTTCTTACTCAGGCAAAATTCCCAGTGAAAGTTAGTGTCATGATTCTCCACTTGGATTCAAATGTTCCTGAAATCACTTACTTGCTTCCAAAATTATGACATAAACTGAATCCTTTTGTCAAGGAGTCACTAGAGAAGGCTGGGGCATGACCTCATTGCAGTCTACAGCTTCCTCAAGGAGGGCGGTGGAGTGGGAGGTGCTGATCTCCTCTCTCTGGTGACCAGCAGTAGGACATGAGGAAATGGGATGAAGCTGCGTGAGGGGAAGTTCAGACTGGACATTAGGAAAAGGTTCTTCACTGAGAGGGTGGTTGGCCATTGGAACAGGCTCTCCAGGGAAGTGGTCATGGCCTCAAGCCTGTCAGAGCTCAAGGAGCATCTGAATGATTCTGTTAGTCATATGGTTTAGTTTTAGGTAGTCCTGCGAGGAGCAGAGAGTTGGACTTGATAATCTTTATGGGTCCCTTCCAACTTAAGATATTCTGTGATTCTATGATCCTGTGATAACAGTCTCAAATCCTCCCAGATCAGACAGAGGACTAAAGGAGATGCACAGACACAAAACTCTTAGCTACATTTGTCTAAGTAATGACTTAAAATTCAAATTCTGGATATGTTAATTCTCTTAAATATAATAACTACTAGTAAGTAAACAAGTAAATATCTTTTGGAAAACAGAAGATTACTTCTTTACCTATTTTCTTCTTTTTTTTTTCTTCTCTTTTTTTTCTTTTTTTCTCTTTCCTTGTTTAAATCTGTTGGAACTTTAGAATTTACCAATAACTGCATGGGCTGTGTCACTACTGTGTAACTCTATTTTTATGCCAGCATAACTGCATTGGTATATACTGAGGTAGTATTACAATTAAGCTGTGGTAGTCTGGATAGCCAGAAATGTGAACACTATGGTGATCTGGGTGTAGAAGTTAACTATTAACACCCAAAAACATCTGAAGTATATTATTTTTAAAAGGCCATTGTGGTGGGTTTGACTTTAGCTGACCACAGCAGCTCTATCACTCTTCTCCTCAGCTGANCAGGCAAATCTCTGCTCCAGCACATGGAGCACCTCCTCCCCCTTCTTCTGCACTGACCTTGGTGTCTGCAAAGTTGTTCCTCTCACATCTTCTCACTCCTCTCTCTGGCTGCTCTAGTTGTACTGCCATTTTTTTTGCCCTTCTTAAACCTGTTATCCCAGAGGTGCTACCACCGTTGCTGATGGGCTTGGCCTTGGCCAGCAGTGAGTCTGTCTTGGAGCCAGCTGGCATTGGCTCTGTCAGACATGGGGGAAGCTTCTAGCAGCTTCTCACAGAATCCACCCCTGTATCCCTCTGCTACCAAAACCTTGACATGCAAACCCAAAAAGGCTACAACAGAATAGTCTGGTTTTCATCAGATGGAGAGGTATTAAATTGAGATTTCTCCCTATTCTTGTAAGCCTAAAATGACTGCAACTGCTTGCCATTGTTTTATTCTGCTTACCTGATGAGTGACAGGCAGAAGGATGAGAATCTTATGTAAAAAATCAAACAAAGACAACGTAAGTTGAAACAGAGCATAAGAGTCTGATTAGTGTTTCATAGAGGTATAACAAGAAATTATGACAGAAAGACAGAAGAAAGATAGCCTTACCTGGAAATACTTACCATAAGTTGATGATTTTTTTTTCTCATCACTGATTTATACTGAAGAGTGATCTCTTATTGAAGCTGTTACCAGTGTCATTAACAGAATGAATTTTGTAACCAAATGTGCGTGCTACATAAAAAAAAAAAAAAAAAAAAAAAAAAAAAAAAATTTCCCTTTCAATTNAAAAAAAAAAAAGGAAAACAACTTTCCATTCACATTAGATAATTCAGACAAGGCTACATATGAACAAATCAACCCTAAGTTTTGTGTAATAATATTTTCCAGATGAGAAAGCTGTTAATAAAAAAAAAAATAAATCAGAATAAAAACATAAAAAAATTTTCACTGCCAAAATATTATTTCATTTCACACATTCAATGAAAGTCAAATATATAAAAGAGTTACAAGACATAATCAAATCTGGTCTATACTTTAAAGAAAAACAAATTGTTCAAACTAAAGTCCATATACAATCACTCTTTTCTTTGTTTGTTTGGTGTTTTGTTCATTTGTTTGTTTGTTTGTTAAATCTAGCTCAGAAAAGTCTTGTTCCTATTTCTCTGTTAGTTGGCCAAAACACATGAGAATAGTGCTTAAAAGGAAATTACAGAGGATCAGAAATCAAAGGACACTTTCCACAATCCTTTGCTCTCATTTCTGCTGGCTGTCCAACTACTATCCTATACATAACTGGGAAAGAAATGATAAGTTGCCATGATAATATAGCAACAATCATAGGCTGAACCTTTTTTGTGGGAAGAGGCATCATTGTGCACTTGGCCCTAGAACTACATTTTTCTATTTGAAGATGACATTTTTTATAATGGAAAAAAATGGGACAATATTAACCAATGGAAAAAGTTAATGTCATCTACCTAGTTGGCATTGACAAGAGCAATACTTGAAAGGTGGATACAGTCGGGCATTCACAAACATAGGGAACTACCAAGATCACGGAGTTCAGAATTTTGCAATTCAGCATGCTGTGTAACTGAAATTTGGTGGTGAGCAGAGAATATCATAGTTTGCATACATTCACACAGTATAAAAAATAAAATGTGCCCCAGCCCTCTATCACAATGCCAAGTCTGTTTCTACTTGAGACAAATACTGTAAAGCACTGGAGAGAGGGAGCCGGAAAGATCAAGGGCAACATTACAAAAAGGATAAGAAAACCTTTAAAAAGAATCAGAAAACTGTCTCTAGAGTATTTTGTTGTCTGTTTAATACACTTCCTAATAAGAAACGTAAGGAAATCACTATATAGTTCATTGCAAAGAAGATTAAGAAGCAACTTGATCACAATCCCATGAGAACCTATTCTATAATTGAGTTATTTAATTTAGTAGACAAAAGCAAAACAAGATCCAATTACTAGGAATTAGAAAATTATGACTTGAAATAAGCTTCGGATTTTTTACATTGTGTTAATCATGAATAGCTAAAACCAGAAGTGAGTCTCCTAAAAAAGAAAGGAGAAAAAAAAAAAAAAAAAGCCCAGAACCTTAGGGTAATCCATATTTCAGCTCATTGTTGAAATTACAAACAAAACTATACAGCAGAGTAAATATAATAGCTCAGTAAGAAGACCAATATGTTTCTTCTGACCTTAAAATGCCCTAGGTAACCACAATGCCTGTGTACAGTGCACAATGACCTATTCATTTCTAATCACTAATGGCTAATCTCTTCTCTCCAAATGTACCACTGTCACTACTAGACCTCCAATCCATTTCATATGCTGATTTGCAAATATAATTATCTCAATCTGAAATTGTAACTTCAACAGGTCTGCCAGATGTTGAGTTAATGCAAGAGATTAAATTGCATAACTAAGGACCTTCATGAGCCTAGTATCAACCAATTGATCTTACCCCATTGACCCCAACAACTGAGTACCTTTCCTGGGAATGTATATAAACAACATTTTCTTACTAAAAAATAGGCTATGAAATAATGAGAACTTTAAAAAACAGAAGACATGCAACAGCTTTGGAGAGACAAAACCAACAGTGATAATTAGTTTTTGAGAAAAAGAAAACATTCACATCAGTTAAATATAGGATAAGGAAATAACCATTTAAACTCAATTTCTCTCTTACTTTTAACTAAATATGATATTCAGATTTAACACCTAAGGAACGTACAGCACACATAACTCAAGTTCTTTTCATACCAAGGCAAAGCATACTTAGTGTGGTATCTCAAGATGGGGAGACATGACTTTAGGACGAAGCCATACATATAATACATTACTATTGTTTGCCAGATTCCCAAGGATAATGAGATTTATTAACTTACTAAATTACTGTATGTGAAGGTAGCTATTTTAGAATGTTTTAACAGCTTAACAGTAGCTAATGAGATAACATGTACTTTCAATAAAACAAGTAACTAGCACATGAACTGCTGGGCTGATAAGGCTGATTCATGTAAATCACTCACAGTCATAATTACTTGGTCATGCACCTCAGCCAAGCGCAGCCTGGCTGAGCTCTAAGTTGGCAAAATATGAACTAGCTCTGATCCAAATGCCATATAGCCTTGTGAGCATGGCATTGTGTCTAGGTTAACATTCCCTTTTAAGAACTCCATTCTAGGTTCCTATAAACTGTGATGAAAATAACTGACCTGACAACTGGGGTATGCTCTAAAAAGCACATCTGTCACATCTTTGGTGGTTTTTAACTACTCTTTTTGGTATGTCTCTGTTCATCATCTTCTCTTCCCTTTCTTAAAAGCTTATATTTCCAGGATGTCCAAGATATAAATACTATACTTTTTTGTCCAAGTGCAATTTACAATGGTCATGTTGATGATACTATCTTTTCTTAACCAAAGCATTCCCAAAAGCAGTTTTTTAATTGCTAAGGTTTCAAGACATGTGTAACTGTTGTCCAAGTGACAAAAAATGTTTGCTTGGAGTTTCATTCTCTTTGAATTGTGCCTTGAAAGATACAGTGTATACTACTTCAACTGTTATCAATGGAAGAACAGCTACCTAAACAATATATTATCCAGGGCCCATTCAAAATATTCCAGATATTTGTGTGATATTTTTAAAACAAAAAGTAGAATATAAGCTGTGTAACTGAGTTCAGTCTTTACGAAGATTTATGCAATGTCTTACAAAACTGTTATCCTGATGACTTTTTAAATAAGAAAACACTTTTAGGAACTGAAGACTTTCACAGGAAGCAAAAAAAAAAAAAACCTAAAGCAAAAACCAGGTGGAAGATACATGTGGGTTTAATATGAGCAGATTACCATGGTCTGTTATAAAAATATCTGGACATATACTTCAATGGCAGACTAGTAGGGATAGGCTAGCCTCATGCTGTAATCCCAGCTCACTACTGGATGATGGGTGGAACTTTTATCCATGTCGAGTCAAAGGGAAATGAACTGTGAACATGAGAGCTCAGCAGAGCAGTTCAAGATAAAAAGCAGAGATGACAAGGATAACAGGGGAATAGAATGAAATAATTTGGAGTAGAAGAAAAGACCAGGATAGCGATTAAAAACAGAATGGAGACACACTGAGTCTTTGTTGTGAATAGTGAGGGAGGAGAGTGATTACCAGAGGGCAGAACAGACAGTACTGGATGGCAAAATATCTTTTACAGTATATTCAGGAGAACAGCACTGTTGGCAGGGTAGAAGAATAACACAATGGATTCCTACTGAGTGTGGATGGAGTCACCTAGTAGCCCAGATGAAGTGTGGCTAAAGAACAGTAGGAATGGGGATAGCCATCAACCTCAAAAGATAATATTCAAGGAGAAAATGACCTTAAGTTTCAGACCAGTAGAGAGCTATGAAAGACTTCAAAAGTTAATATCTTGAAGGAAGTTAAAACAAGGGATTACAAAGAAAGACCATGATCTTCAGCTTTGTCAAATTTCAAATATTTCAGGTGTCCTACTAAAATAGTCTGTGCTTTGGTACTTGAGGAGCTCTAAGAGAGTTCTGTGTCTGCAAAAGTCAAATTCCCAATTAAGTAATTTCTTCCAGAAGAAGAAATAAATCACATGTTTCTCAACTTGTAATCTCTCTCCCCCCCCCTCCCCCCCCCCTTT